>LR990171.1:11800000-12059830 GCA_905147325.1 Notodonta dromedarius
AGTTATATACAGAGCCCACTTAAAGCATAAGCTTTAGCAGTCTTACAAACTTCAACTACTGTTATATGTATACACTAGCTGAGCCCGCGACTTTGTCCGCGTGGAATTTTGATCCTTTCTTAGGGGATGTCTACTTCATAGTAGATTTATGCATGCAAAGTCTCAGCAAAGTTTCATACAAACTTTCATCCCCTATTTTATCCCCTTGGGGGTGGAATAAATCAAAATCCTTTCTTAGGGGGTGCCTACGTCATAACATCTACCTGCATGCCAAATTTCAGCCCGATCCGTCCAGTGGTTTGGGCTGTGCGTTGATAGATCACTATGTCAGTCAGTCAGTCAGTCACCTTTGAGTTATATAATAGATTGACAATAATCATAATAAAATGTACCTATTACAACTTTATATTCCGCAATTGAATCCAGATAAACAATCTATCATTAATACAGTCGTCTACGCAAACCATATTTACAACAGTAGAAGCATTTAAACTACCATTGTTATATTATCTATTCAGCTGAATGGGTACTCATATTCATATTCTCCGCCCGCTGATGGCATCACCAGCCGCAGCCTTGTCCGCGCCTGGCGCGCTGCCACCGCAGCGGCCGCGGCAGACGCGGCGCAGACTAGCGCCCACGCACGCCAGACCAGACCGGTCTGCAGATACTGTTCGCACGTTGGCAATGTGCCGCATTTGAAGTTTCGGCACTAGATTAGAATCGAGTGCTATTTTGATATTGGACACCAGATATTTGATATTATACCTTTATTTATATTCACTTACTTTATCCCAATTTACTAACAAAACTATAGTTTAGACAATAATTATTGTTACTAATGTAAATGGGCGGTTCATGAATAATTTAGTGCTTAATATTGCTGCTCTATCTTTAATTATGATGTAGTGCGCCGCGTGGTTCATTGCAATTTCTCATTGATTATTACCTCCACGATTCGGTTTCGTTTGCCGACTTTACAGTCCCGCTCGATTTATAGCGACTGGTTTTATCTGAGCTTGAATATTGATTTGTGGTAATAGGTATTCAATTGTTATAGAATAGTTAATATCTCTCACATAATTGTCCCTTATGTAGAGTGTTAAAAAAATAGCACATAAGTACAATGTGCTATGTAATGTACATTACTATACCTACAAATATTTAGCCTGTACCTATACTTGTATAGCCGACACAAAACTAATTTATAAAAACTGAACTCCAAAGCCATAGTCATTCAAAGTAGGCATTCAAGAGTTCTCGTTAGTTTAAATAATTACTAAAAGTTTCGAAAGAAAAACCCTTCCCTACAGATTTGACTTTGCCCAGAAAAAAACCATGAGAATTCAGTTAAAGTCAAACTTGCTTGAAATACTTATTTTCGTGAGATACCTGCATTCAGAAAAGAAGATAACAATATTTCAGCCTAACTCGTTTTAAATATCTTGAATCTGATCAAAAATATTAATAAAAAATCTCTATTTACACCCATTGGTTTTCCACTGGCGTTAAAATAACTACTCAATAAACTTTATGTCATTACAAGTACATTCACCCAAGCCTATCCACTGCACCCTCAAAACTATCTAATATGAGAATCCGTAATTTTATTGTATAGCATGTTTATGTGTCGCATGTTTATTATTTCATAGTATTGAATGATCGACTACTAATACGCATTCAGTTATTCAAAACTCATTAATCAAGCGATCACCGCCCACCGCTGGCTGTTCATGGAACTGTGTTCATTAGTTATCAATATCAAATATTCACCTGTCCGCGAATAGTCCCGGCCGCGGCCGCGGCGACCGGCGGCGCGGCGGGCGGCGGGCGGCGCATTCCCACGAAATAAAACTAGGTTGAAGTGGCTGCAAGCGCCGCGCCGTGACCACACGCCGCGCACGGTCTACAGGGTGACGCTAGATGCGAAACTTTTGCGAAACTATGTACATAAAATAATAATTTAGCCTTTTTGACGTCCCACTCCTGGGCACATGTTGGCGGATTTCACATGTCTCTCGAAAACTGGTTAGATTTTCTAAGACATGCAGGTTTCCTCACGATGTTTTCTTTCACCATAAGCAAGTGATATAGAAATATGCAGCATATAGAAAGTATGATTCGCACATGGATGTCGAAAAACCCAGAAGTGCGAGCCGGTGTTTGAACCCAGGACCTGGTGCCCGCAACGCGTGCTTAACCAGTCGGCTATCACTGCTGTTTTTATCGAAACGAAAATGTTATACCTAGTACTTCTGTTAAGCTATCATTAAACGTCGTCGTCGGTACATCCTTTGCTAAAATAATACCCGCGATCGAAAACATGAATCGATTCTGAACTACACGCTTCGTTTATAGCCATACATTAAATAAAACACCGCCAACATTACTACAAGACGCTAATTATTTATCGAACAGCTTAAAGTTAAACTCTTATAAAATGAAACTACATTGGAACCTGCTTCACAGAGAATTAATTGCGAGTATATTTGACAGTAGCTGCTGTACCTATATTGATACAAGATAGCACACACGCAGTGTTTTTAATGAACAGGTATTGGTTGATTGCTGAAATTATTATTTTTATCTCAATATTTTAAAGGGGTAATCGGAGTAACGATGTTATGACATTACCTATTACATTACAGACATTACCTATGGGTAAGCGATCAAATTACAAAGTATTTTTCTTTACCTATACCTAGATATGTAAGTCAAAATATGAGAGAAGAGATTCGAGTTACCTCATTTTTGAGCATCTAATCTCGCCTATTCACCTTATCTTGTAACATCCTGTAGCGCTGCTGAGCCCGCATAGTAGGTATCGATTTAAAAAACTGCTTACGTCAACGAATCGTATCGCTACCAGCTCGGCAGCTCAATGAAATTGTATTAGAGTTAATTACAGACAGATCTGGCGCGAGATAGCGCGCTCCACCGATTAATCTTAATTTGTCCGAACTACCGGTGTTAGTGTCGAGAGGTTTACTAAACAACGATTGGTATGAAATATTTAACATGGTGTAACATCATTTGATTTTATTACAGTGAAGCAATAGGTATGTACTATGTACATGTGCATTTCCGTCGGCTTAAATGCCTAGAACATTTACTTTTTATGAGAATAACGCAAGAGGTGATGATAAGGCAAGTGCTATTCTGTTTTACATAATATTATGTATTTCTATTCCGTGTTATCGATGTCCGTTGGGTTTATATTTTATCTGACAGAGAAAACCTCTTTATACTATTTTCAAAAATACTTAACTGTTATGTGGATTCTCAGTACGGTTTGTTCTTTAAATGCACTTTATATTATCACCTTATTGCTCTATTCACTTAACAATTTGAGCAACATCTTGTTTAAAATATTTTGATTGACCCGTCATGCGGCACTCTATAGAGCGGTTAATATGATACCGAACCGAAAAACATGTTAATTCTTATTCTAAGAACTTTCGCCTCTGATACTCCCTCGATGTAAATAAAAGTAATTCTCAAAATATAAACAAAAAACCCTTTAAAAACAAGGGCCCATTTTATTGGAATTGTAAATAAAAACAAACTGAGGTCTTCATCGCAGCAACAAATCACTTTGTTTTTGTGCGCCGGCCCTTACAAGGCGTGTTATCGAAAATTGTATTACAAACACAGTTTCGCTTTTTGATTCTCGATATAGATATATGTGCGGTCGTTGTTTGTAATAAAACAACGATAAAGCGACATTATCGATGCATTTACCGACCGAACTCCTCGACAAAACCACTTGAGTAGGTTTTATTGCAGTAAAAACCTGAATTACCAAATAAACTTTATCGAATTTAATCCGATGAAACCGATATTCAGTATCGTTTGTTCTTTATAAATAGCTAAGCATATACATAGATTGTGTATCAAGTGTTATACGATTTTATTAAGTAAAACATTTTATGTGGAATTTTTTGAATAAAGCTTTAGTAACGCTAGCGTATTTTGTATCATTACATTTTTTTATACTTATCTTTCTTTAAATTCTCATTTTTGTATTTCCGCTCACATGCATTGCTTCACACGCAGTAACAAAAGTCTGTCGAATTGTCACCATATTTTTACTTTCATAAAGACTGACACAATAAATATTTTTTTGTTGCGCCATGTCATAATAATGTCGTAGCTTAATAAAAGCACCATTGACTCCCGGAACTTTACACAAAACATTATAAATCACTGCGAAGAGGAAACGCGGTCTGTGAACAATTTTTTTGGACGCAGTTAGCGCGGGCTGGCGTACTGTGCGGCGGCGTACCGTGCGGCGTACCCCCGCGGGCTCGCCTCTATGGTATCAAACTGTGGGATCGCAGCGGGCACGCGGTACACAATGCGTGCGATATTATCGTGCTAAGCATTCAAGAACACTGACCTAGTGGATATGGTGTAATTAAGATATGAACTTTTGGGCGAAGTTTTTATTCATCGGTATTTTATCTATAAATTAAAAAAATCGCTTCTCGTTGCCCTTGGTACATAATTTGCTGTGTTTTAAATAAATGTTTACGTGTTCCTGAGACACATTAATTTTTATTAATGTTAATACTCAAATAGATTTAATTAGAAACTTTAACTAATTATGTTAATCCAAAATCAGTAATTGCTACACCAGTCAAATGCTAGTCAGTCAATACAGCAAATAAAATCTTTAACGTCTACTTAAGACAAATATAAACTAATTGACCAATTTCGTGTCTTCATCTGACATATCGACTCAATTTACTATATCTTTGTTTCTAATAGAGAGAAATAAGAAAAAATAAATATAATTCGATAAATCTAATGGTAGATTGCGGGCCTCGGTCCGCGCAGCGAGCGGCCGACGCCGGTGGTCCCGAGTCCCGATGATCGGCGACGGGGGGTCCGTCCGCCGCCCGCGACATATATCATGGCCAGTGCCTCCACTCGCTGCTTTTGTTCATATTCCTGGGCTATTGGCAAATAAACAAAGACAATGGTGTGTGACAATCATATTTGGAAAATAAAGTTCACGTGACAGATGGACAACTCGCCTTTCCTTAGTGTGTAAATTAGATATCGATTTTATTGATCGACATCTCTCACGTAGAATTTCATTTATTTTTCCTATCTTTTGAATTTTCAGACATTTAGCATCGCTAACTTTACCAATTAAGACATAGTAAACACCGATAAACTTGGAATTAAAGTCTCAATTGACGGTGTCATTGATAACTTTATATAATCACTCTATCACCACATCGATTGACCCTTGTCCATCTCTAATTAAGTAAGTCTAATATTCGCTAATTGTTTAATTAAACGCCGTCGGTTCATTAGTGTCGATTGATCCGGTACACCGAGACACATTGTGTCGATAATCCATACTACTAATTACTAATTACCTCATTTGTACAGAGGCTTGTAATGTTCAAGTGCAGTCTCTTATGTGCCATGTTCTAGTAATAAAGGGTCTTGTCTTGTGTTTATACTGATGTACTGACAGACAGGCACCGTTCTACAGGCATTCAATTAAAGGACGTTGCAGTGGGTCTAATACGTTACTTACTGAATTTTGTTGTACATTGAAGCAAGTAACAAACAACCGAATCAAAGAAAGCTTGGGTTACAATTATGTATACAATTCTGACTGAAACTATATTTAGACTAAGCTTGAAACAATACTCGTCAATCATTCCGATTAACCATGTTACACCGTAATAAATTATGTAATAAACATGTCATTCTGTGAGTGAGACCAATGTTGATTACACATTTCAATCAACACTAGATTTATGGGGTTGATTGGGTTTGAGAGTCGATATTGCTGGTTATAATAAGGATAAATAATGAAGTCATCAATTTCAAGTACGTCCAATACAGATGGGTTCCATCATCCAAATGCTTAGCGACCGCAAATATTGGATTTAATAATCATAAATTGAAAATATTCCCATTCGTCAACATCGTTCGGATCGAGGGCTCTCCCGCTGTCCTTAATCGCGTCGCCATAAATTCCCACAATTTATCCCTAAACATGAACGAGCGCCGATGCGAGGTTCGAGTGAGTAATTACGTCCACCAGTGGCGAGGTTATCAGCGTCAAGTGCAATTACGCCACGTAGTTATAACTTGAACGTTTATAGACACAATTAGTTGATTGCCGCCCCCATCGGTCGCATACCGTGCGTGACATCCCTAACTAACTGTAATGATTATTTACTTATTGTTTGTTTTGTTCGCTTTCAGTTAATTTCATTTGTATTTTATCTTTGTGACCTGGTTTATTTAACATAAAACTAGTCGGTATTTTTACTTGACTATATGACGTAGTGAACACTTGTTTAATTGTGAGGGCTGCGCTGTCTGACTATGATGTCTGCATCTGAGCATGTCTAACATATTAAATTTCTCGAAAACATTATTACTTAAATATTATTCTAATTGGAAAGACATCGAGTAAAATGTGATCTTCCTAAGTACCCTTGTCCGACCGTTGTCAAAGTCAGCCCCACATGTTTGTGTATCGATATTAGATTAACTATTAATAAGCCTATATGCCAACAATGCCGTTATTATAGAACAAATATGATACTATAACTAAATAACTCGTTATTACGTTGAAACATGTTTGTGTGGACAAGACAGTTTTCATGTATATATAATATTTATATTATATCTCCAACTATTTGTTTTATGTTGAGGATGTTTGTTTGGTTTTGCAATATATAATCATTATTCACACCAAATCCAATCATGTGTCAAAATAATACTTGTTTATTAACCCCCGACGAATAAAGAGGGGTGTTATAAGTTTAACATGTGTATCTGTGTGTCTGTGTATCTGTGTATCTGTGTATCTGTGTATATGTGTGTCTGTCTGTGGCAACGTAGCGCCCAAGCTGATGAACCGATTTCAATTTTGTTTCTTTTGTTAGATAGGTATTCTGATCGAGAGTGTTCTTAGCTATGTTTTATGAAAATCGGTTTAGCCGTTTGAAGATCATCAGCTCTTTTGTAGGTAAAAAAGCCACATTCGCGGCCAAAACGAACTTCCACGGCTCGAATCCGTTCGAAATTTGGGCTCATTGGAATAATATCTTTGCATCACTTGAGAACGGCTGAAACGATTGCGCTTTATTATATTTTTAAATGGTCGTAATAGTCTGAACTGGCTTTTTACAATATTATAAATTTGAAAAGTTTCCCGGTTTCTAGAAAAAATGATATTTTATCAATTTTTATATGAGATTTGTGTATGAACTAAAGACGTTCCATAAGTCACGTTTCAAATGATGGATACGCGCATGCGTTAAATTTTGATAATGGTCATGGAATATTACGCAATAATAATTCTAGAGGGCGCTGCTCCGCCATTGAGAAAAAATACAGAAAAACAAATCTAATTTAAAATAATTTAAGCGTTATTGAAAATTCTTCCCCTGGGCTGCTCCCGTCCACCTCAACCAGAGTTATTACATCAAATTCAATCATAATTGATAATCTTTTACTAGGAATTAAACCTCCGTGGCATCAATATTTAGATTCGTTGTCTATTCTAATGTCAATGATTATAATGTCATAACAAGATAATGTCTCATACTTTTACACAGATTTTCTGTTGACTATTGTACATTGCATTAGTTATCTTAGATTATAAATGAGGAAGCCAAAACGAATGATGTAAATGGCGCTTTCATAATCTGCCATTGAAACTAGTTGTACCAGAAAACTGAGCCGCAAATCTCGCTCACTTAATTATTTGGAAGAACTACTATTTGAGGAAAAGGTCGTCGCATCGGGGGTTCTTAAATTTTCAATTTAGAGTTATATTGTCTGAGTGTGTATGTAACGCAATTTCAATCAATTTGTCATCCATTAGGTACGGTAGTAAAATACAAATACCAAGAACCTTGATGAAAGAGCTTTCGTGGTCGGTCAAGGCCGCGAGCACCAGTCGCTCACGTGTTTGTAGACTCACCTCAATGACTTGCTCCCGGGTATCTCCTATATTATTTATTGGTTTCCAATGTATCCAGCTTACTACCGTGTCTCCGCTTTTTTTGAATGAAAATTTAATTATATTAGAGCTTGTTGATGAAGCAGCACAAACTGTTGGAGTAAACACGTCCTAATATCATCTAGTTAGGTGTCTTATTATTATAAGACAACTTTAATTTCAAATAATTTAATTAGGATAGTTTTCAGTGTGCTTCTCAAAATCAAATGTAATGCAAGCGATTTTAGTAAGCTTATAGATTAATATTTCATGAACAGGTTCTTGAGCATTGAATTCGGAAATGAAAACATATTTTTCAATAGTGTCATAAATCATATTTTCATTGAAAGTTTTAGAGCATTCAGATGGAATCGTACAATGAATTTTAAAAATATTCTAAAACCGAGTTCTTTGTCCTTTAGACTCAGGATTGTATTCGTGGAGTGATAGAACGGTTGGATAGACGGTGTCGACGCCGCATGAATAATCCACGTTAACAGAAGCCGTGCATCAATCTTCTGTCGTTGCGAGCGTTCTCCGCTCGCGGGCCCTTTAAAAACGCCTTTAGAGATTACTGCGTCACGTTTATAAATATGCTTTAAATATTATAAGAACGTTTTCCATTCCAAATGAGACGTTAAATATCGAGTTACAGCTTTTTAAAGTTGTGTATTTTGCGTTTAGGTTTACAGCTTTTTTATTTGAACAGGAAATTACATTGAAATCGTTTGTATTTCAAAAGTTAGTGAGGTAATGTTAATGATAACATTTTTAATTAATAATAAACAACTGTGAAGATGCATATAATAGAAATACATTTTCAGTCTTAAAAAATAATATTTTGTTATATCTTTTACGTTCCTACAATTGACTAAATGGTTTAGCTGTCGGAGCCTTAATGGGATTTTGTCATTTTATTTATTGTTACTTCATAGATAAACACACATTTTATCATCTCATAAAAAGCATTTATGGAATAACATCTAATACTCGTAGTATCGTCATTACTAAATCAATTTCACTTGCATTGATAAGCAACAGATAAACTATTAATCACATAGCAAGGAATTTATCACTCTCACCTGGTGAGATGGTGTTCTATTATTCCCATTACCAATCCACTATCACTTCCGAGCCGAGTGTCGCTACGTCCTCGTTGGAGAGCCGCTGACACTTGCCAGATAAACCGTTCTGCGTGAATAATTCACGAGGTCCGTGCGTCAATCTCTGGAGAGGTGTCGTGAGGTGTCTCCGAGCACTTGACACTATTAATGAATTGATGTACCGAGCTAGTGTGTGCGTGCTCCGATCTGCACTGAATGGGGTGATTGAAGATGTGGCGGACAGTGGAGAACGGTCAGCGGCTCGGACAGTGGTCATGTTGGAATTTGTAATTGAAGTTAACCGTCTGTTGCTTTATTATTGATAGTCTTTATCCAAGATATTGAGATAAACCTTTATAACACGAATATTATTGCGAAAATTCTTTGAGGGCTTTTATTTTATATATTTCTTAAAATCTCTTTTAAGATTGGTGTAATATAAGGTACCAGAAATGGTTTTACTTAAAAAAATATACACATGGTGATTAATCTAAACTGAATATCAATCTTTTACACAAATTATCAAAACATCAACAATCAAAGCTTTAACAATAATAGGACCCGAACGTAATTTGACACGAGGTCCGCTCCGCACAAAGTCCCGGCCAATACTGACGGTTGACGCGCTCGTATTGCCTTATATAATCACTTTTGGTTGTCTTTATTCAGTCTACCCACATCACTTTTAGTTTTCATTATTCAGTCTACCTACACGGCCTCTCCTGACATCCTGGCGTCCCGACAGGCCTAGTCGTCGTCGTCCGAGGATGTAGGAATCAACCGGGGAAGTGATTTCAGTGGTGGGGCCGGTACTTCGATAACACCCTCGTTGAGTTATTTTTCTTTCGAGGACATTGGCATCGAACGTGGTTGAGGTCCAGTTGTCTTTTCAGGTGCTGGGGGAGGCCCAGCTGTCTCGTCTGGTGCTAGGGATGGCCCAGCCTCATTGGAGTCCATCATTCCTGGGTTGGGATGCAAGCATTCGTCATTAATATCGTCATCGATATATGAAATAAAAGTTCAAGTTATTTCTAGACTCCATGTCGCTGGTTACAGGCGGTTACAAGGTTAGTTTGTTAGAGGTTGTTATAAAAGTGAAGTACTTAAAATAAACAAACAAAACGAACTTTTACATTAACTCAAAGTAATGTAAAAATTCCACAGGTTCCTCGGTATGGGCCCCTACCGAGGAAATACTAAATCTACACCAGGGGGCAAGGCGCATGAAACCCCCCAGTGACTCTCCATACGGAAAGCTTTCACATCGAGGGGAAAGGAGCTTGTACTCCCTCGATGACTCTTCGCAACGCGAAAAGCTTTCACATCGAGGGGAAAGGAGCTTGTACTCCCTCGATGACTCTTCGCAACGCGAAAAGCTTTCACATCGAGGGGAAAGGAGCTTGTACTCCCTCGATGACTCTTCGCAACGCGAAAAGCTTTTACATCGAGGGGAAAGGAGCTTGTACTCCCTCGATGACTCTTCGCAACGCGAAAAGCTTTCACATCGAGGGGAAAGGAGCTTGTACTCCCTCGATGACTCTTCGCAACGCGAAAAGCTTTCAGATCGAGGGGAAAGGAGCTTGTACTCCCTCGATGACTCTTCGCAACGCGAAAAGCTTTCACGTCGAGGGAAGAGGAGGTTGTACTCCCTCGACGATTCTTCGCAACGCCAGAGGCCCAAACTTGTGCATGACGTCACTCATCACCGTCGAAAAAAAAGAGGATGAAAACGCATCCGGCGTCCGAACATCCAAGCATGAAAAATAAAAGGAAATAATAAACATGAGTTGTAAGACTGAAAAATAAAATCAGTAAGAATAAAAAATTGAGTATATTCCGAATGATTCAATTCCGGACTGTTATCATTAGTGACACACTCGTCAAAAGTTGTAAAGGTGCATAGGTATTGATATGCTGCCTTTGTGATATAACTCAAATTAGTTATTTATGACCGTGCAACTATGGCAACATGAGCCATGTGACAAAACCAACTAAAGTTATTGACCTTCATGAAATTTCAGTGACCTAGCGAAATTAGCCATTCATGTTCATAAACCTTAAGTGACACAGCTGATGCCGTTCACAAGTAACATGGAACACGTTGACGCACAGCCAACGCTATCCATTTACAAAAAGGAGTAACATAGCTTACGCAATTTACAAGTAACATGGAACACGCTGATTTATTCACCGCGTGACTCATCCAACGGTAGCCATTTACAAAAAGGAGTAACATAGCTTACGCCATTTACAAGTAACATGGAACACGCTGATTTATTCACCGCGTGACTCATCCAACGGTAGCCATTTACAAAAAGGAGTAACATAGCTTCCGCTATTTACGAGTGACCCGAACCCTGCTAAATGTTCACTCCCACAGTGATGAGCGACTCATTCAACGGTATTCGTTCACTAACACTCACTAACCGTCCCCAAAACGGCTCTGCAAGTGTCCGGCGTCAGAACAACCAAGCAACTTAAATAGCTTGTTGTATGAAAACGCATCCAGTATCAGAACAACCAAACAAATTAATCGTTTGTTGTAGTTATGAATATAGCAGAGGACTCACCAAGCGCATGCTACACAATATACCGGACGTCATGTTAGTAACCCGTCGAACCGCCGCGAGGCATGTGACCTTGCACAGCACTCTCGTAGATGCTGAGCAAGCATCCGGCATCCACTCTCCACGCCACAGCACCATGTGCCCGGTGGCCGCTTGAGTTCTGTTGCCGTACGACCCAGCGAGCAGTTCCAGCTCGTAGCAATGATGCGGCACGTCAGTGATGGCCACCGCTCGTGTCAGTGCAGTCAGCGAACATGCCTGGCGCCGACTTGGCAATACCAGCGGAGGTGTCCGCGGTGTTTTCTTGACGAGGGCCACGCTTTGGCGATGATGATTTGACATGTACCAGCCGTACTAGCGACCGAGTCGCAGATCGCTCCTCCAACACTGAAAGTCCAACCAAGATCGCCTTCATTGTGCTCCACAACGCATCATCTGGAGAACGATCTTGTTATCCATGAGCCCGCTGATATCGGTTACCGTGGCGGCTGCGACGGTCTGCCCGGTCTGACATTACTCTAATCAACAAACTGACTCGGACCTTTTTTTCTTAAATCAATTGGAAAATGACAGTGGGCGATTTTAGGACAGAGTCCAGAAAATCATGCCAGCACAACAGTAAAACAATCAGATAGCAGCCAACAGCTAGTATTGTCCACCCTCCAATCGGAATATAAATATCACACGCACCTGTATTTACTGTCTTACACACGCTGTAACACGTACCGCGTGTAATTACTCTTTATAGAATCCGTGCACCAGATAAACATGGTTCGAGTCACCAGATTCTGCTTCATACATACTCGTGACAGTCACTGTCATCCAGATTTGCCGTGTGCCGCTGATGACCACACCGTCGATCCCGAATCGCGCGACGCTCGATTGTTGCGTATATAGTGACTTAGTTCGCAGGGTCCCCGCACACGCACAGCAACACCAACGCCCGACACATCACGTTGATCTCGGAAATGCAAGCCATCTCGCAAAGTAGGACGTCTATCTTTCGGATTGCGATCCGATCTGTCGTCACTGTGGTCGCGAGAAGTTCGAGAAGTATGTTGAACTTGATTACTCGAATCACTCCTAAAAAGAAGCCTGCGTGGACTAGGCGTCCTCGTATGTTTCATTATGACCGTTTCGATCCGTAATTAAACACACACCAAATAACAAAAACGAAGTAAGCATTAATCATAAACAAAACAACATTCAAATTCGGAAGTTAACGGTCTACAACGGGACTACAAATTTACAGACTTTTAGTGCAATTTTAACGTTACTGTGGGTTTTTTAGTTCTTTATCCTACTACTGATATAAGGTACCAGAAATGGTTTTACTTAAAAAAATATACACATGGTGATTAATCTAAACTGAATATCAATCTTTTACACAAATTATCAAAACATCAACAATCAAAGCTTTAACAATAATAGGACCCGAACGTAATTTGACACGAGGTCCGCTCCGCACAAAGTCCCGGCCAATACTGACGGTTGACGCGCTCGTATTGCCTTATATAATCACTTTTGGTTGTCTTTATTCAGTCTACCCACATCACTTTTAGTTTTCATTATTCAGTCTACCTACAGTAATATAATTTATAAGAAGTACATTGAACTATGTTTGAATGTCTCTGTAACTGGTTTTCTTTGATTACAGGTATGTGCTGTAAAGTCATCTGTCCCAAGAAAATACGATAAGGTTGTAAGGTATTTAAGTTTTTATTTAGTATCATAAAATTGTTTAAGATATATTCTGTAACGCCACAACTAAGTATTTCCTTATTCAATACAGATATGCAGTTGTAATAATTATTTTAAACTGTATTTCTTAGTTGTCAAGGTTGAAAATTCATTCTGATTTTTAAATTTGTTGGTTTAGGTGTTAGACATGTATCGGAACATGTTTCGTTTGTAACAAGGTTTATTGATTTGCTATCTCATCCCACAGAGTACATTGTGTTGTGTATGAACTTGTTGGACATTGTTCTAGAGTTCGAAAATAAATATTACCTTCAAATATCCATGCTAACAGCCAATTTGATTCTATTTTATCGATGTTCAGTAGTTGTATTGCTGTGAAACTTAACAACTCAATAAAGCTTATCTACAATGACACTTTTATATTGAGTGACATTCATTCTCATAAATATCATCAATATAATGTGTGTATCTGCAAATCTGTAGGTATTCTATTTTTTTGATGATAAAATTATCAACAAATACACAACAAGCGAAAGGCTTCGCTACAAATAAGTAATAATATTTTCCTCCACATTTGATTTATGTTTGTGAAAGATAAATAGAAATGGACCAAAAACATAGCCCTGGGGACCGCCGATCCAATTGCGTGCGGTGATCGGCCACTTGTCCGCTTGTCTCTCTGAACACTATTCATCACGTGTGACTACACGCACAAAGTATAGCGCTCAAGTCGATTATCCTTTTTTAGATTAAACAACTTGTTCATATAAATATTTATAGTCTGAATAAAATGTCAAACCTTAATAATAAGCATGGACGATGCGGCAGGACGTACCAATCTATACCAGGGGGTCAACGCTCATGATAGTGATATTCAATATCTTGGTCTGGAGTTAACAAGGAACTTGCTAGTTTCTTGGTTCTTAGTTGAATTGAGATCTTGTGCTTCGTAAAGTTGTATCCATCAGTATGTCTTCATCTTGTCTACGATTCTCATTTATTATTTATTATTATTTCTTCGACACGGGCTTTGGTATCTACCGTCTTTACAACATAACCGTAAACTCCTTCATGAAATGTTTACATTGGCAATAAATTTATAAAGTTCCATCGTTATACCTCGTTGATCAACTAATACAACTGGCCTTTGTTCTTCCATCGCACTCGCAGTAACACAGTGCTGATAAATGTTATGTTTAACGCGTTCCTCCCGACGCGGACGACGCAGTTAAACCGCACAAAGCAACATTAAGCCGGCAACCTTTTTAAAACTTTTATTCCTACTATAATGTTGCTGGCCGCAAATGGCATGTGGTATCATGTGCTTCAAGTCAATTTCAGTTTTAATCCATTTTATTAAAGTCGTTTATGGGTAATGACACAGTTCGAAAGTATTTTAAAGTAATTCAATACAATACTTAGATAATAAATGAGGATTGAAAAATAGGGGTAACTCATTATTCTTCTACGTCGCCTATATTATATAGTTTCCATATTTTGGGACGACTGTCGCCTTTCAATTGATTTCTCGTCAAGTGTTCTGTTTTCAACATAAAAATGTTACACGGGTTACCCACCAAATGGTATTTGTAAAGCTCTCTAGAACATTCGTAAGGAGTTTTTTTCGACATTTTTGTAAATAAAACTTTGTAAAAAGTTTTGTCGAAAAGGGACAGTAAATAGAATTTTGTTTGTTTAATACTTAGACGCGTGTTCAAGAGTCAAGTCACTCGAGTAAAGTTGTTCCACATACACAAGTTGATATTCAAAGGGAGACACATTATGAGTTACTTCAAACGGAAGGTAAAATAACTTTGTGGAACTTAAATAATTATTTACGACAACTAAAGTAGTTAGAAGTTCGACACAAGTCAAACAATATACTGAACAAGCTGTTTAAATAATGAAGGTATTTTACTAGGAGGGATTGTGTGATTTCAATTTAATAGTATATTTTTCTGATATAATAAACAAATAACTTGGCAAAAAAAAAATTAGCAACCCTGATCAATAGTATGTTCATTTATTATTTATGTCTAAAATTCCAACTATATGTTACCACCAAGTCGATTTTTTACTCAATCATTACGAAACAAAAACAATAAAAAAACTAAATTCAAACACTGCAAAGTTCAGAAAGTGTCCATCACCCAAAAAGATAAACCTTGTGAAGTTAATTAAAGACGCCGTTGGACGGCGGCGCGGCGCGGCGCGGCGGGGCGGTTTGCGCTGCGCCACCAATCGAACGCCCACGCGTGGGCCGGCGACCGGCGCGCGGCGCGTGGGCGACTCTTATATTTAACTTTCTGACTATAGTCCAAACATGTACGGTTAACAGCGTCGTTAAAGCTTTTGTTTAGGAACGTGTTGTGTTTAGGGAGAATTGATATCGGCATCAATCATTTTAATAGACAATTTCAGTTTGATCTTGTTGTTGGTATTATCAAACTGTGTAATAAGTGACAACCCATGAAAAAGAACAACTATGCAAAAAAGGCTAACATAATGTTAACGATATACCAGAGGAAACCCAATATCCAACTTATTTTTGTAAATTCAAGCATTTGATAGTCATGCAAAATATTGTTATCTGATTCAGGATCCTTCTCTCTCGCAGTAAACATCAAAACATTATCAACATCTGATTCCAGCCTAAGACTATAAAATTATTTAAGATTCTCTACGGAATCAGATTTCTCACATCTGATACACAACCGCAATCTAATATTTCCGATATATTTCATATAAATACACGCATTTTATTCGAATATGAGTCACGTAGCAATTTTATAGGTGTTAGCTAAGCATCTATGCATACGAGACATGTTCGTGCAATATATTTTACTATATCATGAGCGGTATAAAAACCTTCATATGAGCATCGTTTCGGAGGGTTCCGTCCAAATGGCACGATCTTTCCTCCCGTATTATGAGATGATACCCTAAAAATGCTGGGTTATTAAAGTTTCAGCGCACTGAATGGGTTTTCACATTTTTTCCTTAAAAGTGCTTTGCTATATTTAAATAAAATATTATATAGGGACGGTTGCATAGAGGACCATAGTTATACGGAAGCAAAACTCATAAAAGAAAGTAGTAATGTACTTGTTGGTACTTGGTACTTGATTTAAACTTTTCAAAATTAGTGACATGACACAAGTTGCCGCTCATCTTCTTAAGTACTTTTGTATAAATCAGGTGCTTAAACCTCACAAATTGAATAAATGTTTTAGGTCTATATAATATGATTTAGGTATACAATATTCATATTTTAACAAAAGTTTTGAAAAGTGTTTTTATGTCACATAATATGACATCTCCCCCAAAAACATTCCGCAGCTTTCGTTTCCCATATCAGGTTTTAAGTCCTTTTAAAAATCTACATATATATTTATATATTGATGTACGCGGCGCAGGTGGAAACTTCCTCATGTGGTCTCGAATATATTTTCACCAACATTTTGGTGCGGCTTTAGTCTTTGTATTGTAGCATTTTAAGGTTTCAAATTGCGTGTACCTCAACTAAGTGTAGTGAGAATCGGATAGTATGAAACAGTTTGTACGCATCGATGATTCTCTGTACCATGAATAAGTTAGCAGTTACCACCCTGTATCGGGGTGGAGTGGAAACAATGTTTTTGTAAAGAAAATGGTGTGTACATAATTCTGGAAATACCGGCAGCCTTTTGGGGAGATTGCACCAAGCAATATGGCGCACGGAAATGCGTAATCAATGTCAGTTTAATATTTTTCCTAATTTCCTTAAAAAAAACGGTCATATTTAGTAAGATTTTATTTTTTATAATTTAAGCTCGCATTGAACATGAATTAACGCGTACGATCGATGTTTTATAGAAAATATATTAGTAGAAATTTGGCCAAGCACAATTTTTTGAATTCCTTTGATGGTTTATCTTTGTCTAATTACGTACAACCTATACTTACTCTTCATGTTTGAAAAAACTAATTCAATTATAGTCGAGTGTGGTAAAGAGGTGCAAACACGCGATCTGTTAGTTCCCGGCGCCGCCGCGCCGCCCGCGCCGCGCCGCCCCGCGCCGCCCCGCGCCGCGCCGCACGCGACCTCGTTGCTATGCTTCTAAAAGTGCTGAAACTTTTTGTTATTCAACGTTTCATAGCGGTTTTTTATCTGCCTTTAATTATTAGGTAACATGGATTATGTTAGGTCAAGTGTTGGCGTAATTAAGTGTTTTTGTACTATCATCATGCAGACGAAGGTCATGTTAGTAAATCATGGTTCTATTGACTATGAATGTGAGCCAAGTTTATTTGATCAATCAAATCATGGCTTGTGACTGTACTCGACATTTACCAATATCACACCACCAAGCGCATGCTCGAGACCGCTATAATATTGACTTTAAAAATTACATTACGTATTGTGGTAAGTATCTAATTCTTAATATATTCCCACAACAATGTTTTCTGGGCAAATAAAACAGATCCCAAAACTAAATATTTGAAGGACGCATACTGACGTTCTTCATCGTCTGTGGACAACTCTCGCTAGAGCTGAAGAGGTTTCGGTAGCTTTGTTTGTGAATGGTAGAGATGGGTAGCAGGATGGGTACGTATCTGTATCATTCAAATTTAGGCGAGATCAGAATCCAATTCGAAATCGACCAAGCAATTCAAAGGTTTTTCCAACAAAATGCAATAATAAAGCAAGTAGAGCTGAAATTTGCTACTATTTTATTATATCTGAGTGGATGCTATAATAAAATAGGCTGGCCTAGGTCTGTTAAATGATTTATGTGTCATCTAGAAATACCAAAAAACTATTCTGTCTTGATGAATATAAATCTAGCGATGTCTCTGGATGTGGCTCTAACTCTGGCGGTGTCCACCACTAGCAGACGTGGATAGAAGCGGGTATTGTGTGCGACAACATGCGTTGTCGGCATAACGGTTTAATGACGGGTGCCCGCGGATCAATATTTGTAGATCCACCGCAAGAAGCATTGTTAACTTGAATCAGCATTTTTTTAATAATTTATGTACCAAGGCATAACTCAACAAAGATTGGTGTCAGATTCCTTAAAGAAATACAAAATAGTTACCGCGATCAGAGTGTATCCTTCAAAGGCATATTTTATTTCTGTAAACGATATTCTTTTGCTCAGATTTAAAAACTGACATCTTTTTATAAAATGCTTCAAAATATCAACGACAGCGCTGCAAGCCTAAGCCTCGTACTTCTTACTGGCCGCTTTTTGTGCGTTTCCTGTACCTGTTTTTTCCCACCTCTTTTACTATAGGCAAGGCACGCCGGGATATCCTTTGTAGTGGCTACTCGTGTTAGTGTCTGTCCCCGCGGAGCAAACTTTGTCTATAAACGGCTCTTTCCTCACTTTTTATATTTTTTCTCTGCGCTAAAGAAACTTTATTAAACTTTTACGACCTCCTCGCCGTTTTCATTAGGTATTAAAATCGTCGTTGCATTATTAATGGCTAATTTTATGTTTTTGACATCCTCTTGAAAATATTGGGGTAATTCTAAAGTATTATGCAGGGGTTGTCAAAGCTTTGCTCTTTATGTTTTAAACTTAGGTAATTCTTTATATCAGGTAGGTACATAAATTTATTCAGACGTAGACAAAAATAAATGGAGTAAAAACTGTATATTTCTCACCTCCAACTTTCTACTCAACTCCTAACCAAACACTTATATCTCGGGGTTTTATCGCCTGAGAGGCAATTTCATATATTTTTACAGCTTATAAACTTTTATTTGAGTGAATTGGGAGTCAGCGTTGATGAGACAGTTTATTATTATGAGTGGCGTCACTTTACGTCCGGCAATCGTAAACTTTGGACACAACTTTTAGACACAACAGGATCGCTATGGAACTCACGCGGACCGCTTCACCGCACTTGTTTTGACGACGACTCGGAATTTTCAATTGCATGCTTTATTGCTAATTCAGTTTCAAGTAGTGTGTCCGGTGCAGCGTACCAAACCCGTCACTGGCTATACGAATGATTATAAAATGTTTGTATATTTTTAAAATCCATTTTAACTTTATTGAATAAACACCAGAAATACAAATTCGATATAAGTATATATATTTTTTTAAATAGCCGTATCTGAAATAAGTACCTACCTATCTATTTCCGCCTTCATTACAACTAAAGCGATTCACTATTTATTGTGAGTCGACGCCGAATCAAATAACTTTATAACTGTTTTCTATTTTATTTTCCGTCTGAGTTCCGGATGTGTTAAACGTCATATAGTGTGATTGGATCACGTCGGCCACGAGTAGAATTAGGCTGAATTATCACCGTTATACGTTCCTAACTATTTATATGACGTGTTATTAGATAGATTAGTTTTTAACCATAAACTGGTATTACTATATACTTACTTACACGTACATTTTAAGATATCCCGGTTAAGATGCATTTTATTATGTTTTAAACTAAGTTTAATTATTACCAACGTTTATTCAACCAAATCTATTTTAAGGAGTTTATTTATCTTAACTCACCTGGCAGCAATTCCTCCTTATTTTTCCAGTAATCAAAGCATTGTATCAATCAGAAGGTTAGACAAATCCGCGTCTGGTGCGAAGTAGTTGCTCTCCTGAGGAACATAAAGCGATGCGTGTGAGTTGTGAGGCGCGAGGGAAGTTAATAAGCCTCAGGTCCTCTCCCCTCACCTCCTGGCGATTGTTACTTGGTACTGCTCTGAGAGCATAGTTCTAAAACAAAATCAATGAATAGAATGAAAATTCGTGTTGCAGATTACAAGAGTTTTGCAAACAACCATTTTTTTTTTGCTTATTCGAATTCCTTAATAGTTGCAATTGATAAATGCTCCAAAACAGTCTCCGTACTAATTTAGGAACAAAATTTGATGTTATTAAAATTATACCATAAATTCCCGAACAACATCATTCAAATTAGAAAATATCTAGCATTGCTGACAATATGCCAAAACAAAACTATGCCCATTGAGCATTCCGCCGTATGGCTCCATAACTAAAAAGGAATCAACGTCGTTTTCCGAGGCTATCTTCAGAATATCATTAAGAGTTAGATTGCAGCTATCTAACTCTTAATGATATTGCGTTTTTATGTCCAAAGTTCTCAACTGAAGCGATAGGGACGTATGTAATGTTTGTGCGGGGAGGGCATCCGTTTGTCCCTTCACGATCGATCGTTTCCGATGGGATCGGTACCCTCGCTCGCACCGAGCCAGTACCAGGGGTACCAGTTTATGTCAGGGGTGCCCTTAATTAGCACTGCTTTCTTCTCAAATGAGATGTCGTTAAAATAACCATTAGGGAGGTATTTCTGTGGGAAGGGCCAGTCAATCTCGGGAGCGCAGTCAACTTCGACTATATACATAAAATAATTGATGTCCGTGAATTTGCTGTTGTTATCCAAGCAATTTTGCGAAAGTAATTTGGAGAGTATTTGGCTCATTTCCATTTTTTTTTCCTTCATCATCAGTCCTTAAGAATCTATATACTCATGTTAGTAGATCAGCATGATCATGAATATTTATTAGTAGTTTTACACGTGGAGTGAGTATTAACATCTGATGAGATGTGTCAGTAAAATACTTTTAACCTGCCGAGCCTCAACTCCGACCAATCACATAAATGAAATTAAACACGTCACCCAATTAGATATAATGATTTCCATGACCCATCAAATGTAATTAATCAGTCACAGTAATTGCAACCAATCAAACATGCGTATATCTTCGAACCGGCAGCGGCGGGTGGAGCAGCAGCGGCGGGTGGAGCAGCAGCGATGGGGATAAATAAGGCAACGCGTAAAGACACTGATGTTTATAGCGTGGAACAATAAACGTCAATCGCGGCCAGTGATTCAACATTCTTGGGTGCAATGCAACTATGGTACGCGTTTAGTGTTGGAAAGTCGTCACGGAATTGTAAGTTATTTTTTAAAAGTAATGTTTTTATTAAATATTTATTTCAAGCTCATAGTCTCAGCCCTTATGAATATTGTTATTATTATTGTGAGTCCGTTTTCCATTTCAAATGAGTGGTATATTTTGATCACTTTAAAGAGCTCAAGGTTTTTACATAAAAATTTAAACGTTATTTATTACATTTATTATTGCTCAACCAATTGGGAGACATAAGGCATCCAACATTAAGTAAAAAACTCGTTTACAACGTAATAAAAAGTTATTGCAATTTTTAATCAGCCGTTCAAGGATCGTTCATTTATTAATGTAATTAATATTTTATGAAGATTCAAATAATATGAAGCAGCAACCATTTGCCTCTACGAAAACATTAATTCAAATTGAACGGGTGGTCGTACTACAGGTACAATGCAACGGGACTGGGATAATCCTATTACCCCCAATTTAATAACAAAATCATATTTGTAAAACTTGACTTGTAATACAACATTCAATTCCAATCCCGATACAATTCACATCAGTTCCAACACTAGCTAGCTGCCTTCGTCCAGACAATAAAACCGCCATAACCCTTCACCGCTATCAATTTTCTAATGCAGTTAACGTCAGAACTGCACTCTGGTAGGGTTAACGCTTGCGTGTAGCGGTTATGTGTTGGTTTATTTTCGAATTTAGCCACTCGTAAAGGTTATTGCCGCTGCCTACTATCTAGACGGTAGGTTGAACTTGTCAATTCGGTACTACGTTAATGATGTTGACATGATGTTTGTAATCATTCAGGTGATCCTTGAAATAGAACTGTTATTGAACATGCATGGTTATTAATTAGGGACACCTACTCCATAATTTACATTCCACTTAAGAACGTAACAATAAATATTTTAGTCAAATAATTAAACCAACTTCAAAAAACTCAGGTGCACTAAAAAGCTAGAAACTTGGAATCATTGCCATGTTATCATACCATGTCTAATGTTGGTGTAAAAGCAAACATCACAAAATGTATATCGCTACTTAAGATCACTATGAGTTATGATATCCTTAATACGCTTAAGTGTTAGAATCGTAAAGTTTACTGGAATGGTACGTTTCCTTTACATTTTCAATCCTTCCGGTGGCCATTATGAATGGTATATGCTGTCTGACTGGTGGGGAATTACTGTCTGTCAGTCATTCACTCGATGCACGGGCCGCTAACTTCCATTTATAGTAATGCTGCTAGGTGAAAATAATAGCAAAGGAAATATTACAAATATTTTATACCTACGATTTAGTAACCGGGCTTTTAATAAAAATAAAAAATATATTTGTAACTTCTACTGAGAAAAACGCTCCTAGATATAACATCACCGTAGAGATGCATATAAGAATGCTTATAAACATGTATTAGGTACCCAGCCCTTTCCCAATGCGTTTCAAAACACTGGCCGGCCAAAACTAGACGACAGGCAAAAAACAAAAAGTCTATATTATAAATTCAGGGTTCAAGTGGTTCATATAACTTTTCCAATATACGCCGATCGTCAATATAAACTCACAATAGGCCCTCGAGCATGTGTTATTGTCCATTACATATAAAATACTATCGGAAAACGATTTGGGAGTCCAGACGCTATCCGCGGCACAAAAGAAAGGGACCCTCGCCGTCCAAAGAGTAAAACAAAGAAAAGTTTTTATAACATACAGAATGTCCGTTATCCGGCATACAGTGGAAAGGAAAATGGTTCCGTTGAAAGTAATAATTTTAACTAGTTAACATTCTGTATAATAGGCCGGAAGATTCACAATTTCATTTAATTCAGGTTTTTGCCTGCATGGAA
This sequence comes from Notodonta dromedarius, assembly GCA_905147325.1. Taxonomy (NCBI): domain Eukaryota; kingdom Metazoa; phylum Arthropoda; class Insecta; order Lepidoptera; family Notodontidae; genus Notodonta; species Notodonta dromedarius. The sequence goes on from LR990171.1 coordinate 11,823,103, forward strand.
TACTTGGTATTTAGCGAAATTGAAGATTAATGAAAAATGTATTTTGTGCCGAATCAATTAAGAAGAAGAATTTAAGAACTGAATATCAATGAATCTTCAGTTGATATGATACATAAATCCCAGTCATTCTATAAAATATTTTTCCTTGTCTGTACACTATGACAGTAGGCAATATGATGTAGTAAAATGTCGGTCACGAGCAGTGCGGCGCGGAGGGTTCGCGGGTCCTGAGGGACGTGTCCCTCGCTCGGTGGCAGCAGGACCAGCTTCCCTAACGTGATTGGCGTTGATTTCGCCAACTCCGCATTTACATTTTGGCGACTTACTTCTAGATGTCAAATTTTGTGTTGTTTGAATTTTGTTTGAGGAGATGATAGTTTTCGACTTTTTATAATATTTAAGGCCCTGCCCAGTCTTTTGAAAACAACTGATAGATTTTTCGCACTTTGGCATTTAGCACCTACTTTTTTCCGCTTTATTTCCTTATTTCTGTGTGTCTTAAACTTTTAGACTATTTATTGTCAATAAACTAAACACAGGCTCTGATTGATTCATTACTAAATAAATACAACGGAAACTTATTCTACTACTAAATTCATACCTTGGAATTAAACCTTGGCCGATAAGTTGAAAGTGCATGTCGCGGTAAAAGTTACCATGCACACATTTAAGTACCTACTCATAGTATAGTGTAATAGTGAATATAATATAATATAAAACTGCAGACTTACTTATTCCACAATGCAAAGCAGCAATTTAGTATTTCGTGGAAATCAATGTATCATCTGATAATGGACATTGCACCCTTGTGACATCCACACTTTCACACGAATCCTTTTTACACTTAAAAGCCCGATGAAAATGGCTGTCAATAGCCACTCTAGGCCAGCCTGTAATTTAACACCGTTCCACTCGCAGCGAGTTAACGTCTAACCTGTAATTCAGTCTATGTCTGGCTCGCTGCCTACACAAGGGAGCCTTTAAATAGTACATGTTACTAATAACTGTTTTGTTATTGTTCTAGAGTGGGTGGCATTATTAGTTCGTCTCTCGAAAGTGGCATTCGAGAGTTCATTTAGTAGTGTTGTAATTTGTCTGGGGGCCATATTTTACTTATAAACGATCATATTCCTGTTCCTATTAATTTATCTAGATAATATTACTTCAAGATTACCTAAGTGTTAACCACCAATGACTATGGAAAGTTTGAATATCTTGATGAAATATGTTGAAGAATAAAACATTGAAGACAATATACTATCTATGGCTTGAGTTTGAACTTATACTTACGATAAACATGTAAATTATCATATTGTTATAATTATAGAACACTTAAGAATATTATTATAGAACTAATACAGGACTTGTTGAATTTTCACAATTGAAACCGCCTCACCTTCCATTGCTCTTGTGCAATAAATTGCCTGACAGTTGATCTGTAATGAAGTCGAATTTACATCTATATTACCCCGCAATGAGGTTTCAGCGCAGAGATGTTTTGCTTCGTCATCTATATGGAAATCACTTATTACATTATTAACTGCCGAATTGACTATATAACGACGTTGGCAAATTCAGAGTCGCTTGCTGTGTCTTCACTTAACGATATAGATGACTCTGCCTTAATCATTATCAACTTTTTCAGTCGGTTAATCACAACTTTTTTTTAAGGGTAATAAATTTTATATAGAATGAACAAACAACTATGCATTAAGTTCCTACCTCTGTGTATTGTATAATTCTGGTTTTGTTGTGACTCAAAGGTCCACCCACACAATTTCCTCCTACATTTTTCCCCTTAAACTTGATCTCCACGATAAGCTATTCAGCATTTTAATACATTTCCAGTGGGCGACATCGTGACAAATCAAATTTTATTTCCATTACGAAATAAAACGTCGATTCCAAAATTGGATAATTTAATATACAATTATGTGGGTCATCGGTAGTCACAATAAATCAACCACGAAATCATGAGGAAGTTAAAATTGTAGGTATACGTCCAAATGATGGTATTTTACCGTCAAAGGCGTCGTCGCTATAAAATAACTCAAATCGGAAAGGGGACAAACAAATAAACGTCATTGAGTAGTGTTCGCCGGGAGAGGCCCACGTCACTTGACAACGCAAGTAGGAGCCGAGTGTTGTGGAGGCTGCGGCTTTATGATCGAGATGTCTCAGGATATGCACCACATTACGAGGTTTGAACACTTTTGATCTGGTTTCACAGATATTGCGCATTCCATTTCCGCCCCATTCATTACCAACCAATAGTGTAGGTAATTAAATCGCTTTCTTACTTCGCAGTAATAGCACAATCTGGAACTACGGTGTATGTACGTAGCTTCATTGTACCATTTTTGTTGCGTACATAGTGTATTTAGTCGAAAACATTTAATAAAAATAAACCAACCCTGACTTAGTGAACAGTTGGCTAGTTTTTGATTAAATCTAATTCAAATTTCGAGGCCCCTTTTAGGGTATTATATCCTTCCCATGAACTTTATCAAAAGCTGTTGCTCGCGATAAAATCTCCCCGAAAGTGTTTAGAATCACGCTCTTTCTGTTCAACAAAAAGTGCGACACTACAAAGCAAGCGTCGCCGATGACGCTCGCACTTACTTTTTGTAAAGAATCTGAAATTACATACGTCAACGCATTCAATGGGGCGTTTAAAAGCATTCCTGTTTGCACCCTACGTGTTGTGTAACGCCGAGCTATTTTGGTTCCTTGACAGATGGGGCACAATATGCCAATGTGTAGAAAAAATGCTTGAAAAAGTTTACTTAATCTTAATATTTCCACACTTAAGGCCGTGCCACACACGACGCGACTGCGTTTGCTGTCAAAGTCCGCTAAGCGAGGTTTTGCAAGCCGCTCTATGTCTATTGCGGTAACAGATGAACAACTAGGTCAGATATTACTCTAGTTTTTCGCAAATGATGAGTTTCAGCCATTTCGTAACTAAAATACCTATTAAGTACGCCCAAGTGTTATCTGGTACGGTTTTCTTTGCAAACGCAGCTGCAAATTATACTAAATTTATCTGTTACAAACAGCCTGATAACATATTTGTAACATTATTACTATAGCGTATTGGATTGGCAAAAATATAGGAAATTAAATAGCCACAAAACAACAGTCGCAGATCATTCTTCACTCGTCCCACATATAACAATGCAATTATCAAGTCCATGCGGCGACCGCCATGCGCCATGTGCCGCGACTTGTGACAGAAATAGTGCCGTCACTAGACGGTGCGTAGGTACTAGGTGTACTTATCTGTACAGTTTTTTTTTAGAAACGAATATACATGTCGGAGCGTGCTGCCATAGATTAGCGGCACGCTCGTCATCAGAAGGTAGGAGCTTCAGGTACAGGGTTGATGGCGTAGGTCTCAGACAATTAAACCGCAAAGATACATAATGATAAATCTCGTATTCTATGTAGGTAATTGGAAATCACAAATAACAAAGTAGGTAATTAATTATCAGACTTTAGTGAACCACCGGTCCCGTTTGTAAGGACCGAACTGTATTGCTCTCTCGAATCAAATGCCCTCCGGACTCACCGGTCTCCGATATTTAAACAGTTGCCCCCTCCAAACGATTCCGATCACGTGACACATTACGTCACGGCGTTCACTCGATACAATTTACAAAAAGGATTTAAAGCTAAAGAGTTTTACTATTACAATTCATCAAGTAATCCAACAGGAATTATCGTAAAGTTATAACAGTATTTTAACAACTGTAATCTAATTACAATATCAAAATATAACATCGACAATGTTTTTAAATAGTAGCCACATAATATCGAACTTGGTTGTACAATTTATATTCTCAACCACCTTCTACATACATAATATTCATAATATGGATAAGTATAATAACAGAATTGTCGTCGTTCAGCTAATTTATTAGGTATGTCTCTAAGTTAACAGAATATTAGGAATTAGACAAATACAGGCTCCATTACTCACTTTCGTACTAAGTTCGAAGTCATGTTTTTGTCTCATCTATGTGAAAATGTTGACTACATTTCCGTTGTGTTTGCTAAATTCAATTATTGCTATGTAAACATAAGTCACTAAGTAAACAAATATAATATTGATTCAATGATTTCAAGATGAATAAAAAACAACGCATCCCTATCCAAAAATAAAGTTTGTCACCTCATGACAGGCGGAGTCGCAGTGTCGCGACTTGCTGTCAATCTGTCGCGCTAATTTACGACTTGTCGCTTGTCGCCCTACTCACGTGTATTTTGGTAAGAAATACCGGTTTCTGATCAGCCCCTATCAGTAAACGATGCGAACGTTTTCAAGTAACCGCTTCGTAAGCCTAAACTTGCAAGAAGTAGCAAAGAAAACTTAGGATCTATTTCAACAGTATTGTTTTCTCAAAATATTTTTACACGTTGACAGATATTTGGGAAAACTGTCACAACTGAAAACTTATTCGGAGAATAAACTTTATTAGTATACTCTAATATGTATGTATAAAGTTTATTCTCCGAATAAGTTTTCCGTTGTGACAGTTTTCCCAAATATCTGTCAAAGTGTAAAAATATTTTGAGAATAACACTCTTTTGCGATACAAGCTCTTTTTAGAAAAATCCTAACACTTATAGCGCATTTTTTTATGTAGTAGCCTGTGGGCAATACGACTACTTCTAAGTTAATTTTCATTTTATACCGGATTGAAACAAATTCTAAATTTCGAAAAAGCAAATCCAACTGTGATTACTAAAGAAAACAATGCCTCACATTTTAAGTTAAGCTTCCATACACGACATACATAATAATATATAGGTATGTATAAAATCGAATTGGAGAGGAGAGGTGGACTAGCTAGCACACTTTTCCGCTCCCGCGGGATAGTTGACATTCATTGCATTCTATGTATACTTATACAGTGTTGAGGAATACACTCGCGATTCGGCAAATGTCAATTGTAGATCTACAACAGACGCGACGCTTCTGGTGTTTCCACTTGGAATTATTCCAAACAATGTTTTGGTTTCGAAAGTTAGTTTATCATCTTAGCTCCCATATGCTAATTACCATGCATTACTGCACATAGAATCTTATGTAGCACTTTGTCATGGAGCTGCGCGGCAGGTAAGTGTCAATTCCGCAGTGAAATGCAACGGAACATGGCGCGGCATTACAGTAACGCGCGAGCGCCAGCGGTGGTGACCAGCGGTGGGCCGTGAAAATACCACAATTATGTAAGTTGGGGTTTAATAAATTTATTGAAATTTTTAAGTTAAGTGTCGGATAAACCCATTTTATAAAACGTGTAAAGTTGCCTCCTGTATTATTTTATATGCAACTGAATGTACTATAAACAATGTTTGTGTTACTTGTTAAACATTTAAACCATAAAAAAAAAAAATCTGAAGGTCGACCCTTGCCCACAGGGCAATATGCTAAGCATCGCACAAAAGGTTGCAAAGAAAATATGATACTGGAAGTAATAACTTTGTATGAATTAGCCCTAAAATCTTTATGACCACTTGACTGTCAAGCAGGTCTCTACACTGTGCCCCGTTTGAGCGCACCGCCGCCGCGCCGCGCCGCCGACTCGCCACTCGACTCGACCGAGTGCCCGAGCCGACTTCGCCCGATTGATCTCAGACATATTTAATATTACTATGGAGATTGTAATTGAGATAGTCAGGCTGGACTTAGCCCCAATGATTTACTCGTAAACCGGTTTAAATTAATAACAAAATTAAAGCGTGTAATTTGGTAGGGAAAATTAAATTTAGTAATAAGTAAGTACTTACTGTAAATTGTGCTTCTTTTATGACTCATAATTTTATGGTACGTTCGTTTACTTTGAGTAATGTTTCTAACGAAGACGAATCAAACAATCGAATAAGTATACATCGCAATATTTTTACAGCTCAATATCGATGTCATAAAATGATTTTATAGCCATTTCCGCTGACTGGGGTCGGTCTATTGACATGAAATTTTATTTGCCATTAAAGTGCAACTAATCAGATATTTTATTGCAGAAAAATCCGTTTTACGTTCGTACGAGAACGAAAAGTCGTTGTAAACGGTCAAGTGATAGGCGTGATGCACACTATTGTACCCAGAGTCAGCAGCGGCAGCGTGGCGGTCCGCGACTGTCGTTAAATTTTATCGCGCCCCTCCACACATCTGCGTCGATCGTTACCGCGCGCGCGACGATTTGCTGCCAATGTCGGAATTTTGTTACCGATGTCCACTACGCTTTATAGCTCGTATTGTTTTGAATAACTCAATTTGTTGCTAAACACTCGCACGATAGGACGTGACAAAATTGAATTGCTTTGAATAACTTCACACTGAACCCGCACTGAATTTTATATCAAAAATACTTTAGTACCTAACAATTTTTTTTCAAATAAGTACTTACACACTTAATAGGTACATTGTTAATTGTATAACAAAATTAAGTAAGTAAGTGATTTATTACATGTTATAATAGAAATATGCAACAAACTTTTACTGTACAAAATATTCTATTCACGCCCAATGTCTTCTAAAAAAATCTTGTTTGAGAAATTTGAATAACCCCAACGTGAATATCCGTCAACAAACCAAATGCAAATATAAACGCACAATAAAAATTCCATGTCGCACCCACGCCATGGAAATGGCGTGACGGACAAACGCTCCACAATAGATTGCGTCGACTTTGGACGACCGCCACCGTGGTAGGGGCAAGTGGCATACAGTCAATATACGGAGAAACAAAAATCCGTAGACAGGAATGTCGACACTTGACACCTGTACTTATAAATCCTTACAAATCTAACGTATCACATTCAATCTGTTTTGAAATATCACCCTTATGATAATATGGATAAGGATTAGATAATAATATGGTTTTTAGATGGGTGTATTTATTTTGACAGGTTTATGATAGAGGCAGTTAGGCACATACCATATTTGATTTGATAGTGGTTGTTGAATAAAACAAACATGCTGACCGGTGGCTGGTGAGTGATGAACGTTAATTATATAATATTACAGAGATTGTGATCTTTATAGATATCGATAATAATTTATTATATTGTACTAAGCAGTTGATAAACTCAAGTTCCTATACAAGTTATTCTTCTTGCAACTAACCTATTTCCATGTCCATTAGTGGTTTTAAAAAACTCCCAGTCATTTCAAACTAAAAGTGGACTGTGATATTTTTCCTCATTTCCGATGCGTCACCGTCGTCCAAGGTTTGACTTCCGTGCAACCGGACGCGCGATAACGTCACCTGTCGAAGCAGCACAACCCCACCGCCGGCACCGCCGCGCACCGGCGCCGGCCGGCGGCCCGGAACGCGGGCGCACTTCACGTCGTTAACTTGACGGTTTTAAAATTGCACTCATATTTTCAGGTTCTCAATACTCAGTTCAGGTTCTTCCTTTTCATAAAATAAAAAATGTGAAATTGTTTTCTCCTAGTGCTTATTTTTTAACTTACATTGCATTTAATAAATATTGAAATACATCTAGTTTATTGACTCGCTGGTAGTCGCAGTCGGAATGGAAGGAAGCACTTAAAAAGAGCTCATAATTGAGAAAAAAAAACCGGCCAAGTGTAGGGTCCTGTAGCCATTTCAATAACAGAATTATATTTTTGTATAGTTAGATTTTCTCGGTCATCAGAAACAACTCACATAAAAATGGCCTATTTGGAGATAAAAATTTCGGAAAAGGCATTTAATTTTTAAAATGCCAAAGAAATCAGTCAATCATTTGAGGGGGTGTGTAAACATTTTTTTTCGCACTCCCTCTTCCCAAGTATGGTAGGTGCCCTAGAATAACTTTGCTTTCAATATATACACACGTTTTGTAGATAAAATCTATTTTAGTGCCAATGCGCAGCCCTCTAGCCTTAATCTATACAAATAAATAAAATTGGAGTGTCTGTTTGTAATATCAAAATAACACCTTATCACTAAATGCATATGAAAGTACATACGACACCTATAGCAAAAACGCGATTTAATTTTTTTTTGTCTGTCTGTCAGTCTGTGTGTTTGTTCCGGGTAATCTCCGAAATGGCTGGACCGATTTTGACGGGACTTTCGCTGGCAGATAGCTGATGTTATAGGGAGTAACTTAGGCTACTTTAATTTTAGAAAAACAATTAGGGTTTCGCGTAAAAAAATAAAAACACGTGAAATCAAAGAGTATCTCCGAAACGGGTGGACTGATTTTGACGGGACTTTCACTGGTAGATAGCTGACGTTATAAGCAGTAACTTAGGCTACTTTTATTTTAGAAACACAAAATTTAAATAAATGAAAAAATGGGTCCTGTCGTGCGGGCTCAGAACGCGGGAGCGGGCTTTTTTGTTAAGTTAAATTCCACGCGGACGAAGTCGCGGGCTCAGCTAGTAGTCTTTGAATAAAATTACTGTGACATCGGTCGGACTGATGGACATGACAAAACTATAAGGGTTCCTAATTTGACTACGGAACCCTAAAAAACGGTTTACTCAAGGTTAATAGAACGGTAATAAATGTATTTATATTTTACCCCCAATTAAAATTAAGTACATGTCTACAAATCAAACATCAACCCCTTCACTACCCTTTGCTGTTGAATCTTCTTGAACCCGGTATTAAATAGGAGGCACCATGATGAGTTAAGCCACCGCTGTACTGTTCTGTAACTGAGCATGGACTTTGATCAACCGATCTCTGATGTTGAACCGGCTGTATGGCGCCAAGGAAATGTTACGCCGTCTGCTGAGATCGGGGTAAACAGTAGGTGACGTTCCAAGATATGCAGCCACCGATTGATTTTGGTTCGTTCATCGTTTTTATAAAATGCGTTGTCACTATGTTTATCTTCACTTCATTTGTATTTTACGATATGGTTATTCATCCTATTTTCAAGTATTTTTTTATTTGTTGCTTATTTTACTGTAGTTATATGATTTTATGGAAAAGTTTGTTTTTAACCAAAAAAGGAAAGGTCCAGTAAAGAGGAGCCCCGTGCTGTAGTAGGTATATGTTTATTCACTAAGAACACAACCCTAGATGATTGAAGAGTGTTCCAAAAAGTTTTAAATCGGATAAAAACTTTTGATCCTCGCTTTTCTCATCTCCGTGTTGATGTACGCATTACTGTACACCACCGCTCCTCTCAGCGAGCACCCCGGGGATGGTATTTTAATGCTCCCAAGATGTATTAATCCTTGTTAAGTCCGATAAATTATTCAGCTTACTCGGGAGCAGGTTGAGCAATATCTTGGAGGATACAGGCTTCTCCAAGTTTTTAGCCTTTTGTTAACTTAATAGCATTTAATTTTGCAGCCGTAACTTCAGACTCTCGCCATTTGCATTTTGTTGCAAACAGATAATTTGGGAGACACGAAATATTACTTTGTTGGAAGCTGGCGATTACACCGGCCGAGTTGTATTCGACGGTTAATTTTAAAGTTTTGAGCTACTTTCCGAGTTACAGTTTGTTTCAATGCTGCGCAGAAACGAATCGCCGTTTTGGCTGAAGTTAGTGTTCGTGAATGGAATTCGAATTAAGCGGGTGGATGATTATTCTAGCTGTTGTAAATCGAAATGCTTCATGACAAGCTCACGTGTTTCTGATGCGTACAGTTTACTGATAAATTTCTAAGTCTTGAATTAATATATAACAACATTTTAAACGATTCGCGTAATAAAACCCGAGCTAGACTTTTAAAGAGCCGATTTCGGAAGATTATAATGTCAATTATATTTGCAGGTATGTAAATAACTTAAGCTGCAGTAAATAATCGGAAACCACTTTACCAACTAGGCGATTTTTCCAATATTTATATCCTAACACCCCGATTATACAGCCTTACCATATTAATTCTCAGGTGATGTTAGTGACGAACATCCCGTGGCAGGTGCACAGTTTGGTACCGAAATACTCTTACCACTTCCGCAGAAGATGGGCGCGACGACACACTTTCTATTAGGCACTGATTTAATGAGCCGACTCGTATTTAGAAGGATATTAGTTCTAAACGAAATTCATCTGACTGATTGACTAATTTGTTGTCAAGTTGTTAAGCCAAATGAGAGTTTATGCTTTAGCTAAATTTAGCCTTAGGCTGACGAGCATCACAATTTTCATCAACACATAATAGATGATCAAACGAACTTAACAAGTGAAGTTCGATCGATATTATATGAGTTCGCTTCATTCGAAGATATAAAATTAACAACATGTAGTACTTTTATCCTACTGGCAACTCCGCACGTAAAAAAAAAACATTTTATTTAATCTCCTACGGGTAGGCGCTGTGCTGACAAATCATTCTTTAGAGAAGGCAAAATTTTTGGGTATCGGGTGGGTTGGGAGTTTATATCTTCGAATGAAGCGAACTCATATAATATCGATCGAACTTCACTTGTTAAGTTCGTTTGATCATCTATTATATTTCGTCGCTTCATTCTCGATATAAAATTAACAACATGTAGATGTTTAGAGATGAAAAATTTTGCCAAAGTAAAATACATGTTTGCAAGAACAATTACCTTTTATTTAACAAAAATAAAATTCTACATTATTTAATAATTATTAGATAATAATAACTATAATTAATAATTTATGTATAAACTAATCAGCCTTCTAACTAAAGTTATAGATTCTTATAAATATTTAATGTTCAGTTGGAACAATAGGAATCGTTTGGTATCATTACAGATCTGGCGAAACTATCTTGGTTTATTATTTGACGCTGGTAAAACCTAGCGAACGTCTGCGAAGTGTTAGTTCAGCCGGCCGCTTTCCTAATAGCGTCCACCGAGAGGCCGGAGGCACGCGCCGCGGACGTGGCGGCGTGTCGCGTGCTGTGCGCGCTGAACGTCGACACGTCCACGCCGCTCGCACCCAGCACTTGCTTAATCCATCTGCTGATGGATTGGGCGGTTGCTGGCTTATGAGGTCGCCTATGCGTCAGAATGAGATTGTTTGTAGTTTCCGGTCTAATATCTTTTGTAACAAACATATAGTCTAGTAAGATGGTGGCTGGACATATAGATTTATTCTCATTAAAATAAGGTAAATATAAAACTGGTTGGTCGCGTCCAGAGGCGGACGTTTTGATAACGTCTGAGATACCTATTTCAATTCCAGTGGAACGCACTCTAATATTCTCTAATTTTATAAGCGCTAGTGTTTGTACACGATGTGCTGTACATAAAGCTAATAAAGCTACTAGCTTCATGGTGATCTTATCTATTGTTAACGTTCTATTAGGAAACCAGTTCCCGACAAAACTTAAAACGACCTGCGGATCCCATGTGTACGAATATTTTGGGACAGCGGGTCTCAATTTATAAACGCCTTTGAGAAGCCGTTTTATCCTATCATCGGAAACTATGTGGCTACCTAACAGCAGTGATAAAGCGGAGCGGTGACTGTTCAGAGAGCCGTATGCGGCTCCCTTGTTAAACTGTTCGGTTAAAAACAGCATTATAGACGGAAGTGAACCTACGTAAGGGTCTAGATTATTTGTATGACTAAATTGCCACCACAATTTAAATGTCCCACTATACTGGAGTAGAGTATTTTTTGAAATAGACGCTATTATTAAGTCTAAGGCAGGGTCTGGTGTTCCTCGTGCTGCAAACGCAGTCCTGAGAGCACCGCTGCACCCAGGGTAAACTGTCCCCGGAAGTGGTGAGTCCTGAAAGAGGACGAAGAGAGATTGCTGTTAGGATCTATGTATATAATATCCGATTGAATTAAACTTCTAAGCAGCGGAAACCAGGGTTGGGTTGGCCAGTATGGGAAGACTAAGATACCCTTTGCTCTGTCATTAATGATTTTGTGTATACATTTCAAAATTAGTGAAAATGGCGGAAAAGCGTAGAAGAACATGGTCTTCCAATTTAATGTGAAAGCGTCTACTGTAAAGGCGTCTGGGTCCTGTCTCCAAGAGACGTATGTTTCACATTTTGCATTGGTGCGTGAAGCGAAAAGGTCGATTACCGGCTCTCCTAAGCGTGTAATAATGTTCTGATATTCAAAGTCAGAGAGCTGCCATTCAATATCAGGATTAATTTTTCTAGACTCTTGGTCAGCTTCGACGTTATCTTTTGTGTTGATATAAGACGCAAACAGCCAGATATTCCGCTCCTCACACCATTGCCAGATGCTTCTGGTCACGTCATTTAGATGAGGGAATTGAATTCCCCCCATGCGATTAATATAACTAAGCGCAGTTGTGTTGTCTACACGTAACAAAATATTGCAATTACATTTGTCTCTAGCAAGACATTTTAGACCGAGGAGAACAGCGAGTAGTTCCAAATAATTAATATGACATTCACGCTCGCTGTCCTTCCATCCACCGCTGGCGCGAGTATTGTTACAAAAAGCGCCCCAGCCTGTTTTGGAAGCGTCTGTGAAAATTTCTAGGTCAAAGCTCAACATCACAAGGGGGTTTGACGTACAGTTCACATTCCTTGACCACCATTTTAAGTCCGTTATGATATCCGGCGATGGTCTAAATTTGGCGTCATAAGTTTGATATTCGTTAAGAGCCAGATACTTTTGCCTTTCTAATATTTTCGTATAAAGCCAACCATATCTTACGGCAGGGCAAGCCGAAGTAAGTACACCTATCATTTGAGCAAAGTCTCTTATGGTGCAAATAGGTAAGTGGGAAAACTTTTCTACTAACTGTAGAATTCTAGTACGTTTATCCAAAGGTAGTGAAATAGACATGTTTACTGAATTAAACACAAATCCTAAAAACTTACAGCAATTTTGAGGATGCAAAATACTTTTTTGGTTATTAATTATGAAACCTAAACACTTGAGAAGTTTAATAGTCGCCCCAACGTTGCGTAAACATTCATCATATGTATCTCCGATACATAAAATATCATCGATATATATAACAGACTTAAAACCGCGAAGCCTTAAACTACTCATTACTTCTTTCATAATTTTCGTGAAAGTTCGTGGTGCTGCAGATAAACCGTAAGGCATGGCATTAAACTCGTAAGTACATTTTTTCGAGTTTATGTCTACAAATTGAAATCTTAAATATCTGCGATGACAGTTCGCTATAGGAACTAACAGGTAAGATTCTTTAAGGTCTATGGTGGCCATGAATCCATTGGTCGGTATCATTTTAGATGCAGTTCTGTGGTCTTCCATCTTAAAATGAGAGTTAGAGACGAACTTATTCAGCTGTTTAAGATTGAGTATAAATCTTTGGCCACCATTAGATTTTTGTGCTAAAAAGATACTAGATATAAATTGGTCCTCTTGAGGTTCACATTTCGTAATGGCGCCTAAATTTAATAAGTTGTTAATAGCTAATGTCATTTCCTGCTTTTGTTTGTTCGAAAGAGAATTGTTAGGTATAGTGTTCTGAACTACTGTGCGAGTAAAAGGTATATGATAGCCGTTACGTATCCAGCTCAGAATGAGGGGGTTTTTAGTAATGCTAACCCAACAATTGTAGTGGTATAACAGTCTACCAGCATGTACCTGTGTTACTGCCTCGTATGGGCACGCTTGTTGGCCGGTGTTGACGTCGGGAGACGCGTCGGCGGCGGCGGCGGCGCTGCAGGTGGGCCGCGCCGTGGTGTCCTGTACGATGATGTCCGCCCCCCCCTGTTCGACGAGAGACTGCGAGGAGGGCCAGACCAGTTTCCCTGGTTGCGAGGGCGAGAGTTTAAATATGATGCGCTCGATGTCGATGGTTTCGGATTAGGTTTCCTAATTTGGTGTCCCTGTTTTTCTATTGCCTTGGAGGCTTTGATTTTATCTGCAAGCTTTACTCCAAACAGAGATTCGTCTCTGTCTTCATCCTGTATTACTGTCAGGAAAGATTTTTCCAGGCCGGGAGTGATAAGCTTTTTTCTGACTTGTGTTTCTATAAAATGAAGGTCAGTAAGTATTCGGCAACCATCCGACAAAATTTTTACGGCTTGTACCTTATTGTCGGTGGTTAGTAGCAAGGTCATTGCTCTATTAATGGCCGTTATGCCTAGGCCCAATTGGTCCTGCTTGGTTTGCATCTTCTTATCACGAGTCCTGACTATATCTCCAACCGCGGCAGATATTTCAGCGTTCAGGATAGGTGCTTTTAACAATTTACAGTTGTCGGGTATAGCATATTCCTTCAAAAGCTTATCTTTGGCCTCGTGTTGTATTCCTTTTTTAAGGATAGGAAGCCAACGTTGAGCCAACGTGCCGTGTATCTCCGGACCATAAACTGGAACATCATCAGCAGGGTCCCCCAATGCCTGTAATAACTCTGGGTCGAGGTCTGGCAAAGACTCTTTATTTATTTCTGGACCGAGTGGTACGACCTCGCTAGATACTTCTTGTGGCGGTGCGGTCGGCGCCGGCGAAAGCGGCAGCACCGGTGGCGGGGTCGCGGGCGGCAGCGTTGGCAGCGGAGGCGGCGGAGAAGGCAGCGACGGCGGCCGCGGAGACGTATTTTCTGGCTCCCGATCACGATGTACTCCAATATCTAAGCAGACATATTTATTTTGTCAATTGAGGGTAGACGTGATATTTTATTATAACCATCGATCTTCATTTTAGGATGGGATACCTTCGTGTTGACCCGCAGTCAACCTCCAGGTAATTATTTTCCTAGTGTCATGCTTAACCTTTGTGTCAACCCGCAGTTAACCTCCAGGAAAGCTTACAGACACTGAACGTTAATATTATGCTATTAAACCATAACGGAACACTTGATTCACTTTTATAAGCTTCACTGTCGTGATAACATTATGATAAACTCACCCGTGTTTTCCTCAGAGTCCGATGATGACGAATACACAACCGCGCGACGACGGTGTCTCTTGGCAAAGTTTTTGTTTTCTAATTTTTTAATTTTTTCGCTGTAATATTGTATTCTTTCAGCAGCACTTCTTTTTGACATGATGGTTCTTGCAAATAAACTAAGTAACTACGAGTATTTGAAAAACGAGTGCTCGTTGCCGCGCACGATAAAAGAATGATTTGTCAGCACAGCGCCTACCCGTAGGAGATTAAATAAAATGTTTTTTTTTTACGTGCGGAGTTGCCAGTAGGATAAAAGTACTACATGTTGTTAATTTTATATCGA
Source organism: Notodonta dromedarius (assembly GCA_905147325.1). NCBI lineage: Eukaryota > Metazoa > Arthropoda > Insecta > Lepidoptera > Notodontidae > Notodonta > Notodonta dromedarius. The sequence goes on from LR990171.1 coordinate 11,838,203, forward strand.
GAATGAAGCGACGAAATATAATAAGAAATTCTGATGTCAAAGTATTGTCATACTTTAGGGTATATACTTCCCTGTTGCACACACGTCCCAGTACCTACTTTTGTTTATAAACCGAGTAAAGCAAAGAAATCGTAATAATACCTACATTATAATATCTTTGGAGTTAAGATTGTAAGACGTCGCATATTGTCTGATAAAGAACTGACAATCAAACCAAAAGGTTTTTGAGGTTTTTTTTTCTATTTAATATCTATTAAAAGTATAAATGTGGATACACAGACCCACTTACCTCAAATTTCTCATCGTGGCAAACTTTAAAACTAATACGCGAACTGTATGATCAGCAATAAAGCTAATGGCGAGAGCGGCTTGTTCTAACGCGGTTACCCGCCCGCGCCGGCTGATGAATATCTTAGCATATTGCAACTGCGGACTCGTTAATACTGTTATGGAATTACACTCAAGTTGGTGCAGCGTCGTCGGCGCGGGTAGAGCTCTTCTCTTTGTGTTCCTCGGTGTTGTCTTAAATATGCTGCGGGAGGTGCGAACGGCGAGTAAATTGGAATATCTAGAGTAGAGTTCGTTTCATAAATATTACTCTGGTTAAGTTGGTTTGTTAAAAAAAAAGTAAAAATAGTAAATTTGAACAATTCGTTTTCACCCCCTGATAATTTTTATAAAATGGATTGCAACAAAATATGCATGGTGTCTACCAACCTCCGCATCTACCCAACGGTTTTACTGTTAGTTATGATTATAATAATAAACACTAGCACAGAGTACTTTAAGCAATTTTCCGAGTTATCAACGTTAGATTAGCTACACACAACCCAGCTTTTATAATGTTATATCGCCTGACCTAGTCATATCAGCGAATCCCTAAAATATACTACTTAAATTGTAGCAATGTTGGTAAATTATACATCTCCTTCAGATAGAAAATTGGCAAAACAGCTGTTCTTGTCCCAATGTTGTTATTCCAACATTATTGCACAAGTCAGTATTATGTCGGCCTGTTTGGTACTCACACGCCACTCATAGTCAGAGGTGGTCTATATTTTGTGGATCATCGTGTATTCCATTCACCAAACATTCTTGTTTCATTTGTTTCCACAAATCCCGCGTCTTCTCTAGATCCGGGCACCAAGAGATCCAACTCTTCAGACATTAAGTTTCTTGAATAACGACCTGTTTATACACCCGCCTAACTGAATCCCCGTATATCTTCTTGCAAAACACTAAATACCTCTTAAACTAAGCCATTATAAATTCAATTACGGGCTCAAGACGTAGACAATTTGCGGAGTGGGAGGGTGTGTGAGGGTGGTTGCAGAGGGGAGCGGGCGGGGGAGTGTAACTAAACATATTGCGGGCCACTCGGGGTCTAAGTCAGGGTAATCCGACCCTGTTGGTCCTTTATTGTGAGGATATAGCGTGTTGCTTATGCTGAGAACTTGGGCCGATAACTTAAAATAAATGTATTGTAGTACCGAGTATTGTAGTCTCCTACTGGAGTTTGGAAATTGTAAGAGCTATTTCCACTTTTCTAAAGGTGGAAAAAGTGATGGTATATCAAAGTGAGAAGTAGACACCTGCTGAGCAACTCATAATATCACAATTTATTAAATTACCTAATTTTCCAAAATTTTACTATAATAGAAAGACGCCAAACAAATGTAATTGCTATGACTCATGGCCAGTCATGGCTCACTCTGTGAAATTTCCAATTGTGAGTCATTCTGTCATGCTTATAGTGAAAAATAATCTGCTATCGAAATGAGCTCCATTTTAACTGGGATAATTCCTGTTGGTAATTTCAGAGCCAACTAGTCATGCAATGCTCGCTTTGAATGCTCTTTGGACTTAGCTATGTACTGATAAATAACCTACAGTCAATTTCTTGACCTACAAATTTTACACGTATTACTTTCTGGAATCACATAACGCTGGTAATGAATACTGAGAACTAGAAAAATTATGTATGGACATTTTTTCTGGGTGTACTTGTCCAAGTCCATGGTCGGGGCGGTCGGCTCGGCTAAGACTGCCAGCGCCTTTGTGGAGGGCAGATAAAGGCATGAACCGAAGATCAGTGGTGCGTATAGAGTTTCCGACGGTTGTCATTTGTATTATTACAGTGTTACCGCACCCTATTGTGTAGTGTGCCAGCTTGCGGCACGGGAGAGACGAGCCGACGTGTTGCTGGCTTCATACGATCGTGTATTGTTGTATAATAATAAACGTGCAGGCTAAACTTTGAGAACATTTGCCATCAACTTGAATAAATTGACTGAGGTTGACTGACCCCAATAAGTCGGGAGTTCCATAAAATCTCAGAAAAATTACTATTACATCGGTTTAATACTTCTTTTCGATATCTTTATAGTTCTTTCTTTTTTGGAAATCTGATCAAGCTTATAGTGCAGAATTATTTGTATTATAAAAAGTGGTTACTGTTTTCAAGACGAATAAAATAACTTTTCTAGGTACCATAAATTTTGAAATAGCATACGGCTTGGTGAGAAAAACGCATGAAATATGATGTTCTGGTAAGAAAGAAAACTGCATCGCTCCCTGCCAGCAAACACAGTGAGATTTTATTATAAGTTTGCGTTCTATCTGAGAATATAGCCGTAAAAATACTATACATACGTAAACAGTAGTGTTTTTGTATATTAAGTTCCCAAGTCACAATGACTTTGTAGTGGTTGATTCTTTTCGATTAGTGGCATGGCCCTATTAAATATAAGCATACAAAACTACACATTTAATGTAAAGATTCATCATGACGAGTCAACTTGTTCAAATAACAACTTCATATTTATTCACCAATAAAATGCACAGTAATCAATATCAATGTATCACTTGGTATTGAAGCTTCCTGCCATATTGTGCATTGTTTAACGTCATTGTACAAAATCTTCACACTATAATATCATAGCGTCGCATTGTCTGGTTGTCAGTAATAATGAGTTCAATGCTGTTGCCCCCGATTGTGTTGTCACGGCGGCGGCGGAGGGCAGCCGCTCGCGGTATAGTACGCCTAATGTCCCTCAGTTGACTAAGGGATTATTCTGTAGAGTATCCATTGGTTCATTATTGCATGTATATCTTTAAGAATTTAAAATAAAATGTTCAGTCATTGTTTTTAATTACGCTTTTATATTTTGTTGACACTTTTTGCATAAAATCCTTTAAAAATAAACACTATGCATGTATTTTTTGTCATAGTATTAATATATTTGCGCTCTACATCCCAATTCTTTTGGATAAAGCAGTTTACATTTGTTTTTATATGTTATAATTCGTTACGGCATGCCACAGCAGAACCCGATCGTTGTGATAGTATGGAGCAGTCCGACAGTGGGATTACTCGCATAAAGCCCGTACTACCTCAGCTTAGCGTCGTTTTACACAATACCATACAATTGAGTATATTTGCTGCCTCACGTCGGAATATTCGCATATAACACAATGGACAGCGCTCCGATTATGTGACAATTCAAATACTCAAGTGCTTCGTTTAACATAGACTGGTTATAAAATGTATAATCTACATGCACTGAATCAGTAATTAAACGTCTGAAAAAAGTGAGTTTAGAATCAGAAAATACATGTAACCATTATTTGATTCATTCTTAGTAAACTATGTATATAAGACCGATCACGAGCTTGTTATAGGATATGATCGAAACCCGAGACTGACCCGAGCCGGGCGACGCGACGGCTCCTGCCATAACATCTTTAGAACATTGCTCCGATAACTTAATTACAGCTACCATATTATTTACCAGTCACTACTGATGGGTTTATTTACCCCTTCTATGTCTAAACAACATATTCATAAATCCGATAAAGTAAGGTTTAATTAGAGGGTGTCACAGCTTCGCCCGTTTCCAATGTATGATTTTTGTATAGTTTAGGCTGTCCGTTGTTTGATATCTTCAGGGAAATTGAGTGTAAGCTAGAATATTTTATGTTATTGATAAAAATAAGATTGAATGCATCAATTACATCGAGGATAGTTGGCCTGTGTCAAATCAGATCATTAATAAAGTTGAAAACCATGTTGGCCAATTTATTGATTCATTATAAGATCCATACCGCCATCAACTGATAGTTATTTTATGGATTATTATACAGTCATTATGATACGCTTCACTGCATACATATTTCATACGGACACTGGAATAGTTATTAGGCGTCCTAAGTTTTCAGAAACACAAACTTATTATCTATCGGTAAGTTTGGAGCGAATTCATTCAGTTACGTCTCTTTACTCATAAATCGAATTCGGCACTTAAGCCTTCAGTTGCCATTCACCCTAGACTAACTTGCCGAAGGAGTCTCATCTCCCGGCGACACTCGCTTATCTCTTTTCATAGCGACTTCATTACTAAGTACCAAAGCCTCCCCGCTAAACCTCCCTTTTATTATATAACAATTAACTTCATCTCTTTCTTTCATATTACCATTTCTATTCCAGCTATCTCTCCAGTGGGCTCATCAGTAATGAATGGGTATTAGCGTATTATTATTGAGAGCCTTTTTGGTGTGTCGCCTGTTAATCGTCGCCGCAGCTCTGTCTGTGTTGCTATTGATGTCGCGTTCATATTTACGTTCGGCGTTTATCGGGCTGATATAGCGCTCAGCTTTGTTTCCATTCTTTTAATGATGTAAGTTTAATTATACAGTTTATCGTCTTTATTTGTGTTATAAATCGGTATTCCTTGGAAGTTTATTTATGATATTATTCTTTGAAACGTTTTTAGTGCTGACTACTTATATATCCATTAAAAAACTTGACCATTTATTTTTAGTTCGCTATTATTCATATTATTATACAGTCATTATTAGTCATTCATTCAATTCGTTCATTCTCAATTGTTTTGTGCCTGAATTAAATTTATTAACATTGAACCAAAAACCATAAATCCTTTATTTTTTTTCTGAATTGATGTGATAAGTGCCTCGCCAGCTGGCGTGATTTATAAACACATTATTGAAGCTACTCTCGTCGGCCCAGCGCAGCGGTACTAGCTGCGCTGTATTAAACGATTACTGGTAATCTTGATTACTCGCTAGGGTTGCAATGTTTACGTTTACGCCGTTTTCTAATTTCGAATTGACTCTTGTAACTTCTCCCTCTTTGTATTCCTTTATCCCTATAGTCCGTAGATAGGTACCTACTTCTATTGAAAATTTTGTGTGTTTACTTGTTATATTCCTCCTCACAATCTTTTCGGGAACACATTAATTTGATCCTACGTAAGATGACTGACAAGTAAACGAAAGTAAGCAATAAGCTAAACAGTTGGTTTACCACCAAAATGTTGTCAACGTTTTAGGGTCGCGTGGTGGCCCTAGGGTGGACATCAGCCGATCGTACCTTTGGATTATTTATTTTTCATTTTATGAGAGCTATAATTACATCGCTGGAAGGTGTAATTGCTTGCTGCGGGGCATGGAGATCGTCTTAGTGTATAAAGCACAGTAGCATAACAGGGAAAGTATATTAATAAAATTAAATGAACTGAATTTAATTTAGACTGCTGTAATATAAATTTTCGGTGAAATATATTTTTATTTATAATTGTATTACTGTCACCTGAATGCGAACGTATAGAAAGCGAACTCGATGATGAGATTTCTAATATTAAGGCTGATAATGACTTTTGTATTCCACTATTGGATATTAATGAATTGAGGCCCATTTATAATATATTTTGCATAATAAAACTAAAAACATTTGGTTTTGCGACAATGTTAGCATACTGTTTACCCCAACGCAGTAATGGCAACTGCTCCTGCGTTCAGTGCGGCGAATTTATTAATTGTCGGTTTCTATCCGTCGAGTGGTAATGATACCGTCGTTATGAAGACATTCCTGTTGTACCACGCCTTCAACCATTATGACTTTATCATGGGAGGAAGGCGATTTAACCCAAATTAACTTTTGTCTGAGGTCTAATTTTATTTCCTAATAAAGTTGATATTTTTTTAAAGTCGTAACTAAAGGCTTTTCGCTGTAGGAAATGCTTTTTAACTATTTCGAGAGCTGAGTTAAAAACTTTCGTATAAATGATATTCCATTAATACTCAGTCTGGTAACTTAGAATTCAATAGGAAACAAGACCACCTGTAAGAGCTTCCTCCAGCTTATAGCTTGCACGGTTTTGGCAAAAAAACACAAGACCAATGTAGTATATCGCCGGACGGCGCGCCGCGCCCGCGCCGCCTTTCTTTCATCGGCTCGTAAATTATTATTGATATTGTATGAGTCGACTAATCGCCGCCCGGTGTAACGGCCGTTTTATGGAAATACAGCTGAACGCTGATTGCCACAAGTACTATCAATAACCGATGAAAGTCGGTTAATCTTGATAACTTAGTTAAGAGAAACTACTGCGATATATAGTCATATTTTTTAATTTATAATTGAATACGCATTTCCGTTTTTATATCGCAATGAAGCTAATTAAATGTCTTGCTTGAATGTTATGTAGGTATAGCTGAAGTTGACAGGATCTATTTTATGAAATTATTGTATTATTGTATGGAAATGATTTTATATGAAACTAGCTGTGCCCCGCGACTCCGTCCGCGTTCTGTTGAAAGTTTTCCTGAATTTTCTTTGCTATAAACCTCACGGAGCCCGAGACCTATCCAACGAATGCAAAACCGTGGAAATCGGTTCGTGCGTTCTGGAGTTATAGCGTCAGGAAGGAAAACCCGACTTATTTTTATATAGTAGATTATTTTAAGGCAAGACATAGGTAATATGTTACAAAACTTACACCCGTCAAATGTTTTTCAATCCAGTCTTTATAATACGAGGTGTTTGTAGAAGAGGTTCACAAAGATCATAAGTTACAATCCAAAGCTTTTTTAAAATCCCATTATTATAATCATATTGAAATGCAACAAACAAACCCTCAAGCGAAACACAACAGGATCTGTGGTTACCGCCGGCTGGTCGTGAGTGATTCCCTCGCTAAGTGAATTACTACAAACAAACTGTAATCACAATTGCTGTCAGTCCGGCGGCACTACATCACGGGTAACGTAATACACAACAGTGCATGATGCGGCTAGCTGGTGATATGATACTGATGATATGATATACCCGAAACTGTGGGAATTATGTTGGGGAAAATAAGGATCTTAATGAAGCTATATTTTTATATACATAGCAAAGTCGCCAAACTAGCGTACGACCCTCCTGATGTTAAGCAGTTAAGCTAAGTTAAGCAGTTACCGTAGCCTTATTAGATGCTTGCATTACTAATTTCAATGCTTGCACGTTGCTGAAGGGGAATGGTAATGGCGATAGAGGGAGTAGAAGGGGGGTCTGGGGTTCTCTCACTCATTGTACGAAACACAGCTATTAAAGCTACTTTACGCTGAACTTCTGTGAGAGGGTGGTACTACCCTGGTCGAGCCAGCCCGTACATGTGCTGTAGTCAATTGGGTACAGCTTGGCACTACCACCTTAACTTAATACAGTGCCATACGCGATAATGTTCACATGATAGGAACAAATAATAAACGTGATAATATTCTGTTTGAAATTACACTTAATAAAAACATTGAAGCGATAAAATAAGTATTTAAAATATTTCATATAATGGCGAATGAAGCATAAAACAGAAAGTTTGAGACTTGGTTTCCTGTACTTGAAAATTTAGTGTTATATAATACTTCAGGGTAACTTTATGGACTAGCAACACCACGAGGTCATATAATCGCATAGCCAGCGAGTCGACAGACCAGACACACCCCTGTTGAAACGCCGTCGAATAAATCATTCGCCGCGAGTGCAGGGTTGCCATGTCGATGCACTCTTGAATGCATCCGCTACACCACTCGCTAACTTTTCAACAATTCTTTTGAAGTTTAGTTTAGTATTCCGTCAGTAATTTACGCTTGGAGTTAAAGTTTCAGAAACAACTCGTTTCTGAATTTCAATAGGTATAACTCGGAGAAATATTTTAGCTCTTAACTAAACTATAAACGATTCATGCAAAGTTATTTATTATTTACACCGCATTGTTATCAACCATAATCTACATATAAGTAAACAAATTAAGAGGTATGAATTGAAATTGACTTGTTTATAATTTCCATTTCCACTCTAACAAGGTAAATGATCTAACCTGTAGCCGTAAATCATCTCTTGCGGACACCGCTTAGCGACTGGTGTCAGCCCTTGCGTGTGGCGTGGGTTCAATTGAGTCGTCACAGTGGACCTCCACCAGAGGCCCTCTGAATAGTTGTAGATACTGGAATTAGATCACTTGTTAATGTGAATCTTATAGCTTATTATTTAAGACTTGATCTTATTAGGTATCAAAATATTACATGCCGTCTGGTACGGTAGGTAGTTATTGAAATACCGGTGTATTATAGTTGAGTTCTGTAAGCATAAAAAGTTCCTTCATGCGTCGCACGGTGGTTCAGAAATTGAGCTCCCTAACTATAGAAATCGAAAGTCAGAATTCCAAAAAAAAATGAATGGGAATAGTTTAAGTCTATTAATATATATAGCATATTATGATATGGGTGCCATAGAACGCTGTATGTGCGAGAAATTTAATATTTAGGTTTTTTTGTATGGAGAAAAACATAAAATTTTATTTTTCTCGCTACTGTTTCCAACTGTAAGCTTGCCACTTATATGGCTTATTAGGGCTCTTACAGCGATTCGAATGACATATAGAACGTGCGCCTATCGTTGCCGCTTCACCAGTTACAGCATCTTGATTTTCGGAAAATTTGGTTGGTCTAAATAGGTAACTTATTGTTATAAAACATGCAGTAATATGGATAAATGTGGTCTTTTTATCAAGTATGGGGCCAATATACCCCACATAACCCCTTTCAAAGTGGTCTGCAAGAAAGTACTCATCAAAATTTGGATTCATTATTATCCATCTCTGATTAGCCTCTAACACACCACTAGCACCATAATTTCAGCAACATTTATTTATTTGAGGCAAGAATGTACTAGTGCAGTACGGTACAAATGAAACCCACATATTTTCACAAGATTTGGTAAGATGGATAATAACAAATGGGATCAAATGAGATGTCATCAGTGAGATTAATAGAATTAAGTTACCATATAAATAGTTACAGTAGATATGTAATAACAAATTAAGGTTTTATATCTAAGGGGCGTATTAATAAATCTATCTCAAGTCTGTAAGCGATCTTGAGTACGCTTTTGACATGTAATTTGGTACTGAGATGACTTTATGATGACATTTCCAAGATCACTCTCAGACTTGAGATCCATAATCTTTTGTAATTAAATATGTAGAATAATATGGGAACAGGAAAGATTAGAAGCTTTTGAGATGAGGTGCTGGAGGAGGATGGAAAGGATAAGCTGGACGGAAAAGATAACGAACCAAGAAGTACTAGAAAGAGTAGATGAAAGGAGAAGCCTGTTGACCAGCATTGAAAATAGTAGAGGAAAGATGATCGGGCATTTGATACGACATGACGCTTTTATGAAAACAATCATAGAAGGGAAGATAGAAGGCAAGAGGGGAAGAGGAAGACCTAGGAGAAGCTATTTTGACGAAGTGAAGGTCGTGTCGTATCAAATGGTCAAGGAACTGAGAGAAAATCGCAGTGAATGGAAAAAACTCCACCGACAAGAGCACCGCTCTTAAGTTGATGATGATGAATATGAGAACAAATGAGATGGCACCAGTAAGAATAATATAATATAATATAAGATATGTAATAACGAATTAAATTACAAATATTGAATAACGGCTCGACTTCCAGAAATGGCAAAAGAAGCATGCAAGTAGTAAGGAGGGACTGAATAATAGGAAACAAAGTATATAACAGAAGTTTCGTAATGAAATGGGTGTCTTAGTAGATATCGTGAAACAGGGTTAGTTGGTATTATTATTCATTCCTTTTAAGTTTTGCTTACTATATCTATGTTAAGTTATAAATTTAGATTAGGTGTTTCTTATTCTTTATGTTCTAGGAGTTATTTATCTTTGCTATAGGGTCTGGAACTAGTAACTATAGATAGCAAATCAGCCAGTTATGAATGCCTGTTGAATACAAGGATTGACATTTATTTCATACGGGGAGGTAATTGCTAATTTTACAAACCAGACTGCTCAAATGTCTTTGGAAGTTTATGAGTGGTATTATTATTCCATCGAGTGTTCACAACGTTTTGATGCATGGTGCTGAAATTAACACACATTTCGGCATAATGCTTATAGGAAAATTGTCAGAAGAGGCACCTGAAGCTCGTAATAAAGATTTCCGAAAAACTCAAGATCACACGTCAGCAACGAAGACATATTCACGGTTCTCTCATATCTTCAGATCCTTTCACATCAAGTAGGTATTAGACCTGATTTAAGGAAAAATAACAGAAGAGTAGTCATGATATGATATGCCTTTCTATTAATTGATAAGCATGAAAAGAAAATCTTGAAGTAATTGATATGGGAATTATTATTTATGCTCATATCAATCAATTCAATGCATCTGACTTAGAAGATGACGATATTCTTGCATGGTTTTAGCACTCTTTGTTGTTTTTTGTAGTTTTCTTAATATATTTATTCATATTATATTTTTGTAAATCATAAAATATTACAATTAGGAGTTCTATTTTATTGTGAGCTTTATTTACTATATTGACAACTAATAATTATATTAATCTTACTGATGACATCTCATTTGTTCCCATTTATTATTATCCATCTTACCAAATCTTGTGAAAATATGTGGGTTTCATTTGTACCGTACTGCACTAGTACATTCTTGCCTCAAATAAATAAATGTTGCTGAAATTATGGTGCTAGTGGTGTGTTAGAGGCCAATCAAAGATGGATATTAATGAATCCAAATTTTGATGAGTACTTTCTTGCAGACCACTTTGAAACGGGTTATGTGGGGTATATTGGCCCCATACTTAATAAAAAGACCACATTTATCCATATTACTGCATGTTTTATAACAATAAGTTACCTATTTAGACCAACCAAATTTTCCGAAAATCAAGATGCTGTAACTGGTGAAGCGGCAACGATAGGCGCACGTTCTATATGTCATTCGAATCGCTGTAAGAGCCCTAATAAGCCATATAAGTGGCAAGCTTACAGTTGGATACAGTCGCGAGAAAAATGAAATTTTATGTTTTTCTCCATACAAAAAAAACCTAAATATTAAATTTCTCGCACATACAGCGTTCTATGGCACCCATATCATAATATGCTATATATATTAATAGACTTAAACTATTCCCATTCAAATTTTTTTGGAATTCTGACTTTCGATTTCTATAGTTAGGGAGCTCAATTTCTGAACCACCGTGCGTCGTACCTGGTTCAAATCAACCGCCTTTCTACATTTTACATTTGTATGGACCGAGGCCGTATCGTTGAAATTCATTCAACAGTGGAATCGAGTATTGTAGTAGGCAAATTCCCGTACAATGCGCGCCCACAAAGCGCGCCCCATTCATCCAGGCGCAGCGATGGAACGCCAAACGCATTTAATAATAATTTTATATGTATCTATGCGATGCGTTAGCCGCTTATGTCAATTATTTGTATTCGGAACGTGAGTCCACTGTAAGCAAGAATGCGGTGGCAATATTGGAAGAAAACTCTGATAACGATAGCTTTTGATATCTCGTTAAAATAATGGTTATATTAGTAGTTCCCAACTTATCGACTAGTGGACTTATAATAATACAAAGACTACCCTATCTCTTATTTTATATTGGCCTGTTAGAATCGGAACCTACACGCTACTTATAGCCTTTACCCGCCATGAATATATAGCCTTATGTTACCTTGTAACGGTTCAAAATGTTAACAGATCGTTAAAATGTATTAGATTCACGTTTTTAATACATACAAGATCGTTGATTACATTTAATTACAACGGTGTCCAAATTAAAATATTTAAATGTGACATTTTACTACGGTTATTTTAATACAGGCGTGTGCCCGCTTGCCCGTCGGTAATCTCTCCGTTAACTAACTGGGGCTTACGAAATTAGAACGTAACACAATAAATCAGAATTAAATTCGCTCTACACCTAATTGAACAATTATTTCGAAACAGATTCTGTGGTGAGATAAAATAATTTATACGTCCAGAGTCCTATAGATTATAATACTGATTAAACGTGTAATAATAAATATACTACATACAAGTTCAAACACAAAACTTATCTACGTGAGGCATACCTAATATATTATTCATTATAATTATAATGAAAATGTGGCCGTATGGCCCATTCTTCAATAAATAAAGGCAACAGCTAAAACAAAATGGTTTAGCCAATTTAATAGTTACTTTTACTTTAATGCATTTCTTTGGCTGTTAGTTGCGATGAAGAGCCTGTCGCTACCTTTAAAAAAATGATAATTTCGTAAAATTTTGAAGGTTCCATTACTGAATGGAACTCCATAACGCATGTAAAGGTTATGTGTGCACAGACGCGTAGACGGCGGGAACAAACACTCGGCCCGGAGCGGCGGGCCGGCGGGCCGGCGGGCCGGTGTGTCTAGCCGAACTCCTCTACATTATGTGCCATGTGCCAGGTAATTGAATCGCTCCACAAATATTTGTACCTCCATGTATTCGAGTTGAAACTCATTTGTATTCCGTAGATTCAAAGTTAGCTACTACACAATAAGCTAACACATTTATAACCCACTAGCTGTGCCCCGCGACTTCATCCGCGTAGTATTGGATTATTGGGTTAAAAAGTATCCTATATGTTAATCCCGGTTATAATCTATCTGTGTTCCAAGTTTCATCCAAATCCATTCAGTAGTTTTTGCGTGAAGGAGTAACAAACATACATACATACATACATACATCCACACTCACAAACTTTCGCATTTATAATATTAGTAGGATAATAAGCAATAAGAAATTTCAAACACAGTGTGTTTTAACTCATTTCACATATCCTCTGATAAGGGCTGAACAAAAAAGTGGCGAAAAGAAAGCGTACGAATAACTCCAAATGCTAAAGCATTCGCTATACATATCGATTACCAGGAAAATTGCAAATTTTTCTTCACAAGCAATATATTAAATCTGAGACAGTAACATCTCCAACATTAACATTGGCTCCGAAAGTCGTTTTAAATAATTAAACCGCAAGCAAAGTGTACCCCTACACGCCGGCAGCACGTGTTTGCATACCCCCTGCATGCTCCTGCCCGCCCCGTGACCCGAGCACGGTGTAACAATAATGCTATTAGCTTTGATAGAGGTGACCGCCTGCCCGCCTGCCCACCGCGCTCCACTTAGTGGTGTCGGATTACTTGTATCGATAGCTTGTTTAGTAAGCTTAACGTATAATAATAATAATAATAATAATATTTATTTACTTTTCAAACAATAAGCCGTATCTAAAGGTTGCAGCCAGCACTCATAATAGTATTTAACTGTGCTATGAGTGCTGGCTTCCATCAAGATATAGTACAGGTTTCATATTATAAGAAATGATAACTAATATAAATTAAGTTATATAATTAAATGAATCAATAAAATTAATGATAATGGGTAATAACAATAGTGTGTTATATTAATGGGTGAAGTAAATTTTCTGTATATTCATAAGATAATTGAAGGAGCCATTCACTCAGGGTTTTTTTGCATGTATAATGAGTCATTTCATGGATGTGTAAGGTACGATGAGTATTATTGTATAAAAATGGACCGAGAAAGCAGAAAAAATTATGGCTGAAGCTTGATTTTAGGGAAATTGAGTTTGCAATAAGATGGTTACGTCTGTTGGTATCGGGATCTATGGGCGTAAGCGAGTGTTGCTTTAGAACAGTAAAGAGAATAAACAATTTTCGAACCGCTAATACTCCACAAAAATCATAGAGTAGCTGAGTGGGAAAAAGAAAAGGTTTAAATGTGGCTACTTTCAATAGTGCTCGTTGAGCGCGTTCGATGATTATGAGGTTGGTTTTGGATGAACCTCCCCAAGAGGTAATGCAGTAAACAATTATAGATTGACAGAGGGCTAGATATACCATTTTTAGAAGTGAAGTTGAAGCTACGTGTCGAAGATGTTTGAAGACGAAAATAAGTTTGCGTATTCTATTTGCTAAGAGAATAATATGAGGTTTAAAAGAAAGATGAGAGTCAATAAGAACACCGAGGTATTTTATTTGAGTTATTTTTCCAATTTGGGGACAGTGACATGGCTGGTAGTCTGAATGTGGGTTATTAGAAGAATGAACAATGATTGAGATATAAGGAATAGGGTGATGCCAATTTCGTATGGAAAAGGTCATATATTTGGTTTTATCTGCATTTAAGGTGAGTAGATTTTGATTAAGCCAATCACAAACTAATTGAAAACCGCTTTGAGCATAGGTATTGACATGTTCCCACGAGGTAGCAGAGAAGACAAGGGCGGTATCATCAGCGTATGAAATAATATTACACTGAGGAATGGTCAAATTACAGAGATCGTTCACGTAAACTAAAAAGAGGCTAGGACCCAGGACACTGCCCTGAGGCACCCCATAATTTACACGAAGATCAGAGCTAGTAAAACCTTCAATGGTGACACTTTGTAGACGGTTATTTAAGTAGTTTCGAAAAAGTTCTAAAGGAAGTCCTCGGATCCCAAGACTTTCCAACTTTTTCAGTAGAATGGGAATTGAAACCGTGTCGAATGCTTTTGCTAGATCTAGAAAGATAGCCAGAGACTTTTTCCCTTGGTCCATATTCAGAACAAGTATATTTGTGAGATGGTGTACCGCTTGGTCTGTTGATTTATTACTGCAAAAGCCGTATTGGTTGCAGCTAAGAAGATGTTTGTTTTCTAGGTATTTCATAAGCCGAATATTTAAAATACGCTCTAGAACTTTAGAGAAGGCAGGTAGAACAGAAATAGGACGATAGTTATTGATAAGGTGTCGATCCCCACTTTTGTAAATTGGATGGATTAGTCCTTTTTTGAAGACTGATGGAAATATACCAGTGGACAAGGAAAGGTTACAGATATACGTAAGTGGAGCGACAACAATGTCTTTAAGAATTTTAATAACTTTGGTAGAAATACCATCACAACCTACTGCACAATCATCTTTAAGGGACATTATAATACTCGATACTTCATCTTCGTCAGTTGGAAGAAGAACAAAGGAATCAACAGCAGTTGTTGGACATATATAAGCAGCGTTAGGTTGATAATTTAAAATTTTTTCAGCTAAATTTTTTCCAACGTTCGCAAAATAAGAGTTAGCGAAGTCAACTGATTCTTGGTAAGTACTTTTAGAATGTAGAAGATTTTGGGAACTTGTTTTATGTTTGTTTAAATACGTGATATTTTTAATAGTTTCCCATAGTTTTTTAGTATTTGAACCAGCTGCCCGAAGTTTGTTTTGCTCGTATGTTCTTTTAACTTTTTTTAAAATTTTATTGCAGAAATTTCTGTATCTCTTATACGTTATTTTAAGTATGTCATTGTGGGGAGAATTTTTATGTTTTTTGTGAAGTCTATTTCTATTTCTGATGCAACGTAATAGTCCAGGAGTAATCCATGGTTTGATGGTTTGGAGGCGTCGAGGTAAAGTCAATATAATAGAATTTTGTTTTATTTTAAAATAAATGGTATTAATCATATATTCAGTAGCTTCATTAGGATCAGTCATGTTAAACAAAGGCAAAAAGTCGGTCTTATTCATGTCATTTAACAGATTTTTTAAATTAGTTTTGGTTTTGGTTTTGGTGAGTACTAGATTTTTTTTTATTAGCAACGACAGTAGAACCGTATAATGATCTGTAACCGTTGATTGTATAACTAGCGTTTTAGCGGCGTTTCTTGATTTTAGAAAAATATGATCGAGGCATGTGTTTTCGTGCGTATTAAGTGTATGAGACGGAAGTAAACCGTGAAGAGCTAAAAGATTGAGATATTCGTCGGAGCGATTGTCGTGATTATTAGCGCTTATGTCAATGTTGATATCTCCAATAATAATAAAATTCTTAAAACGGGATAGATCGGTGAGAACTTGATCTAGTGAATGGATAAAATTATTTGTGTTATTGAAGGAATGAGGACGGTAAATTGCAAGAATTGCCGTATCTGTTCCTATTTTAATCAGTAAGCTGCTAGAATCTAATAAGGTTGGTTCAGTAATTGTGACATTGGACAGGGAGTTATGTATGTATACTACAACGCCATCATTTTGGTTGTTTGGATTAGTCGATGAGTGATGAGAGTAGTTAGATAGAGGTGGTACATACGGATTATGTGAAAGCCAGCACTCTGTAAGTACAATTACGTCACATTGTATTTTTATAGTGTGTAGTAGTAAAGTAAAATCCGTTATGTTGGCTGAAATACTGCGTATGTTTTGTGTGACTATGGTAAAGTTGGTTTCGGATGGAATTAAAAGGTTAGAGCAGAGCTCTGGGTCGCAGGTGCTTGATGAAGATATAGATATTTCATCAACATCTTGTGCTAATAGATTTATCATCAACTTTAAATATTAGTAATAAGGTTATAAGGAACACAAAGTAATAGGAAAAAACAAAAGAATAATCAGTGAAAAAAAATAAAATCTAGAGAAAAATAAAATACTAAATCGATGAAGTTAAATGATTATTTTTCAGGTCTTCTATTTGACGTTCCTCAGTTAGTAAGAATGCCTCGGAACCAACGTCTTTGCGGAGTAGCACTCTAGCGCTAGATGTCCAGCAGAATTTAAATTGGCCCGTCTTGACTAGTTGCCGTCCAAGATAATAGAGCCGTTTAGCCCTTGGGGTCAAATGTTCGTCTATATATATCGGTTGAACGGGGATGTCTGAATAAATTATAGATGAGTTAAGCCGATTACTCTTGTTATTTATATTGTAGTTCTTCGCCGCCTGAAGGATTTTGCTTTTCAGGATAACAGAGTTAAGGGTTACGAGTATGGTTCTATTTTCTGATTTAGATGAAACGCGACGAATATCCCGGATATCCGATTTACTGGCGTCGACTGAGATGATATTAAGTAGTAGTTCAGTAATTTTTAGAAGATCCAGTTGTGTCTCATTTGGTTTGGTGGGCACGTTCCTTATTTCCAAATTGTTCAGTGTAGATTTCCTAGTCTGTTCTTCTAGTGCATTTTCGAGTTGTTTGATACGGTATTCGTAGCGTGAGGAAGTATTTTCGAGAGAAATCAGTTTAATATTTATGTCTTTATTTTCTTCGGAGAAATATTCGAGGGATTTTTCTATGTCAAGGTTTGATTGGTGTAAAGCAGTGATTTCGTTTCGCATGTCACATAATGATTTTTGAATAGTGGTAAGCACGGTTGATTGATCCTTCCGAAATGATTGTAGCAAGTCTTTCAGTTCTGCAAACTGAACAGCACAGTTACAGCATTTATTCGACGGACGAAGGGTAACATTGTTGTCAACACCAAAACTAACCGCAAGATTATCGTTCTTTTTTGTGCTTTTCTTTTTACTAGGGGTTCGTTCCATTATTCATTCCACTGTATTAATTTATTCTGACGAATCCAATGGTTTTATTTAAGAAACAGATTGAAATTATAAAATTTAAATTAAAAATTGTTTTTCAATATAATTGACATGACATGACATTCATAGAATAAGTACTAGTAAGGTGGCAGCTGCTGAAGTGGGTCTACTTTGTATCATACAACGTCAAATCAAGCATTATATGTACAAATCCAGGTTAGAAATCAATTCTCTTTTCTAATCTATGGCATTTCATTAATTAGGAAAGTTACTTTACGCATTGTCAGCAAGATATCAACATACTCCATTGTATCATATCGAGATAGTATACTAAGTCAAGTTGTATAGCTCGCATTATAATCTCATAATACCATCAGCGAAATAGTAATCTCGGTAAGGAATGGTTTCTACTACAATTTTGCTTGAAATCTACTTCACGAACAACAGATCTTCGTCATTTTTTTAAAACAATACCTACCTACCTAACTCCTCTATAAACTCTGAGGTAGGAAACATCAATGAGCTGTGGTGCGATTGCGAGCGTTTTTTTCCGCGGCAAAGATAAGACCACTAGTAATTAGGCAGGCGGCGCGCGGCGGCGCGGCCCTCGGTTGTATTTCACCGCTAACACCCGATACGGGCGAGTTATGTGTCCGCTATCGCTTATGGCAACGCGGTGCGAGTGATTAGCTTACAAAGAGATATTAATTTTGTTATAAAGTATTTATAATAGTAATAAATAATAATAATTTATAATAGACTTGTAATTAGCTTTCCTATCGCTAAGTTATTTTTATTTATATTTAGTTTACTTAGCTGTAAGTCTTCCATGTACCAAATTAAATAAATAAATAAATAAATAAATAAAGTATACCTACGGTGACATATACATAGCGGGTCACGTGCCAGAGCCAGGCCAATAGAAAGATGGGCAAATGAAATAGTGGCGACAGCAGGGAGGAACTAGACTGACAGAGCACAAGAAAATAGTGCATAGAAAACTGTGGAGGAGGCCTTCACTCGAAAAGGGGTCCTCAAATCAAATTAACATGATAATATCTAAATAATGAAAAAAAACTCAATCAATGATAATAAAATATACTAACTTTATAAATAAATAGCGACAACTCAAATATAATATTTTCTAATGGTTTAAATACTGGGTAAGCAAAATAGTTTGCATTTTCCTAAAAATGCTAAAAAAATTCAAAATTGTTTTTATTCATGTAAGCCAACAAAGCATTTATGAATAGTCAGAATCTACCACCGGTTCGGAATGCTGCTTCCACTGAGAAGAGCCGGCAAGAAACTCAATGGTTACTCTTTTCAATGAATGAAAGATAGTGTACATTCTCAGGAACAGCATAAAAAAAAATAATATGAGCAGGCAACACCATTGCCACTAAATAGCTAATAGTAAATAATAATCATATATGTAATAATGTAAATAAAATGAGAATGCTAGTTTAGTGTGATGTGCATACCTACTCATACTTACATCAAATGAAACGTTTACGAACCAAATAATAATTGATAAAACAGGGGTGGATATTATGATAATTGCTTTGGTGTGATGCCTTCCATGCTAAGTAAATAAATAGTATTTAACGACAATGTTGTTAAGAGGAAAGTGAGTGGACCAATCCCCGCAAGCAGCGCCCGCGCACGAGCATGACTTGAAAAGCGGCATCACTCTCCTCAACCATAATAGAGGGAAGAGGGTGACCCGCTCCACAAAGCCACCGCAAACAAGGACATTGAAGTGAGCATGACCAACACCTCACCTCAGAGACAACAGTTCAGAAAGTATTGGCAATTAGAAGCTAGTATTTGGCAATTAGAAACATAGGTCAGGAACATGTATCACTGGGAAATAAGTGAGTTTTATCGCTCATTGCTCGGACCGGGCCGCAGTCCATCGCTTGATCAAGCTGAGTTTAGGGCGCGGTGCGTAGTACGGCTGATATCTGGATGTCATCGGATTGATTCATCGTTCGCTTCGTACCAGCAGCCTACCAGTTGGATTCTGTGATGACTGACTCCGACGTAATAACTGGCTTGGTAGACATCTTCTGGTTTGTCTTTGTATAGCTATTTTACTACACTCGCTCTACAGTATCTTGTACATAAAATAAATCTCTGCCCAAGGAAGTACGTATGCATAATACCCTCTCAATTTGTCAACAATCATAAAAATCTCTTTTATAACGCTTTATAAAATAACCTTTCCATTACGTTCTGCGGATCTCATAATGGGAAAAATTGTTCTGCCGTGCGTCGCGTCGACAAAACGACTTATTCCTTGAACTCTACGTTTTTATATCCCCGGGATTGTACCGGGAACTGCTGACGTCGCAGACTCTCATATTCATAAAGAGTCAGCTTTATGGCCCATTACGAGCTTTATATTAAGTGGACAAAGGATATGGCTTTGCCGTATAGGTACTAAGCTGGGTAAAGGCTTCTTACTGTATGTTTATAAAATATGATTCTTTGAACACATTGCGCATATCGTATGATGAGACTTGAAAGTGTTAAATAACTTTGTGACCAGAGGAGGTCTTGATAGCAGGCTTTGAGACTCCGCGCGAATAGCGTCGGTCTCACTCAGGATGCCGTGTAAGCTACAATTTAAGAAGATAATACTGAAGAAAAACCAAACTATGCATAATATATATAAGTACCTACGCATAATTTTTACATTCGTCTTGTTGTTCCACACTCTATTATTAGCCTCATGTCAATACTCTATGCCAAGCCGTACAATCACAATGTTGCATATGGAATCCGCTGCGACCTCCGCCCGCTCAGCGCGTACAGCGCGCGGTTATGATCTGCCGCCCGTCACCCGAGTGCATCCACTATGGAGTCAACCGACGAAAAAGATGAGGACACACTAAACTCAATATAGTTGTCAGTGAAACAGGACTATATTTAATGAATTTACCTATTAAGTGTTTGAAGAAAAACAAATGAATTAATAAATAATGATCACAATTCCGTATATTAAACGAGTGATAGTAGGTATATTAGTAGGTAGGTATAGTAGGTAGGCCTTAGACAATTCTGAAATTGATAATTATCGTGGAATGAACAAATTCAACGAAGCGACCGTCAATAATTGCCTATCTCTAATAGTTGGGCATTAGATAAAACTAACCAACTTATCCAATCTTGATTAGTTGAAATTGCTTAAAGTCATTTGGGGCCTTTGTTTGCTGGAAACCAACTTCCAATTAAAACCTATTTGCAGTTGACCATAAATCGACTCCGATAATATTATCAATATTGATTATCATTTTCTCGCAACGGTCACTGTGATCAATGTATTTCTATTCGGACTCATTGCACCACAGCGCTGCGGAGTTGTCGCACAAATGAATTTTATTATTTTTACGAGCGGCTTCGGGCAGCGTAAAACTTTATTGACATTAAATCTTGATTCGCAGTGACGTCGACGCCGCCACCGGGCACATGATACATGGAGCGAATTAGCATGTTCCGTGATAGTTTTATTCATATTTACATTCTAAACTGAAATGCCTGATAACTGTTTTATAAAGGTTAGCAAGAGTACACATAATATTTAGGTAAGTACCTTTTCCAGTAAACCTAACATGTTCACAGCAGCTCCCAATCACTAGCGTACATATAAGACATACCTGTTACCAGATAAATATATCAATTAGCGTACTCCATCAATCCCTCACTGGGATATTTTCCACAAGCCACCGTTCACACCGCACAGGGCAGACCGCTGACTGCGCCGCACCGCGCTCGATCTTATACATTTCCAATTAGTAGATTTTTAATTTATTTAAAACCTTCGGCTGCTGGGGGAATTGACAGCTGGAAGTCAAGTAAAAATGTACCTAAGTACCCATCCTTCATCATCATCGTAGAAACGTATATAAGAAGTCTCCTACATTTGAGTTTAAAAAATATAATATATTCATTCAATGAACAGAATTTCAAATGATTCCACATTATAATTTTGCAGTCAGGTTGTTACGACCACAATGATCTGAGCATCTAGGTTAGTACTTATATGTATTTTTCGCCCCGGCGCTATAATTTATTATTAGTTTGAAGTAAGCTCCACACCTAAGTATTCTCTATACATACTTTTACGTTAAAATTCCAAACATATATCTTTAATTTATTAAGGGCATTCAAGTGACGAGAGAATTATCATATCTATTAGTTATTTGTCTGTTACGTTGGCCATTTGATTCCCGGTCACGTCGTGCGATTAATAAGGGCCGCGGGGCCCGGGCGGGGCGGGGCGGCGGCGGAGGCGGCGGCGGCGGCGGCGGCGCCTCTTCGCTCGAGATCGAGACCTTCCAAATTAATCGACGTCGTTTAGGGTTATTTAACATAATAATTGGGCTTGTCAAAGCGGACCTGTTTGTTGTGGCAGATAATATTTTGTTGCTGTTGTATTTTACATATTTCTGCTATTTTAAATAGATAAATGAACGGGGACTTGTGGATAGACACTGTACCTATTGACTTACAATATAAGACGTTATTTTTGAAACGGTCGATTCGATTACTTCAATATTCAAAATTACCTACAAAAATTCAATTTCAACAAAAAAACATCTCGCTTTTATCAATCTTAAAAATGTCAGCCCAACAATAATATTCTGCGAACCAATTTAATTACTAACTTAATTTCTCGCCTACACAAGCAGAAAGATATTAAAATTAAACATTTTCAGGACCTCATAAGTTCGACAAAAGATAGTTCGCGAAAAAACCTTTTTACATTACTCGACAAGACCCTCTTTTAAAAGCTCGTCTCGCCATGAACAAGCGATTAAATTAGCAGCTTTTGAATGGAGGCGGGCGGCGAGTTCCATTGATCAAGATAGCGGCGCGTCGTGTCGGCCTCGTGCCCGTCTCGCGCACTATGAATGAACACGGTGTTATGAGCGGAATTAGAGGTGCTCCTGTCGTGTAGATTGTTTGTTAAACACCAGGTTCACTTCTGGATTTCTATTTAGATGGCCTTTAGGGTCTTCCGAAATAAAAAAGTGATCATTTATACAATCTGTAAGTATTTATTATGATACCTAACCACTTTTAAGTAACCTACCTACTTCATAAATTGAATTATTATAGTCTATACTTTTTAGTTTTACAGTAAAAGACTTGGTAGTAGTCAAACTGATAAGAAAATTATTTTACTCGAGAATATTGTAATTAGATATCCACATGACAATTTAAAAGAGAAATAGTTGTAGAGTACTTACATACTAAGTATGGCGACAGTAGGTACATGGTGAAGGTATGTAGATTCCACAATGCGTGTATGTAATTAATAGTTTCGTAATTATCTCAAGTCTTTGTCCCGCATCCCACGGCACGGGCGCGTTGCTCACTCGGCTCACCCACGCGGTCGCTATCTTCCTTCATATAAAGATTGATTTAAACATTGATAGAGTTGATTGATTGATGATAAAAATCGAGTTGAATTTATTGGTTCCCTTACGAACGTTGGAAAGTTATGATTTGCATATAACGGTTTGCAATCAATAAAGTTATGGGTTAAATGTTACTATGCAAAACACTGGCAGTAATGAAACATTTGAAAAGTCTACGTTTTTATTATATTATTCTTATTTTTACTAAAGAGTAGGAAACTTATGCCTCTTTAAATGTCTTCAATAAAGTAGGCGGTTCACAATTCGACCCGTAACTATGTTTTTTTTCAAAGCACATGGCTTTTACTACTCAAATGTCAATTTTAATACTAAGAGAAACTATGTGTCGAATTTGAGTCTAGGTTCGCTTAATTCTTATTATTACACTATGGATTCATTATATTTCACCTTAAATTATAATTTTCCCTTTTAATTTCAGCAACCATACGAAAGGACAGTTCGGTACTTCAAATTATGATCATAGATCGGACATAACAGTCAACGCCGGAGGCGGCGGAAGCAAACTGTTACAATAAAACACATCTGACGAGATAAAAATATTTAAATATCCGTAGTAGGTACCGCGGCGCGAGGGGCGATGACAAATTGGTGCTGCGAACTACTTTCCCTGGCATGCAATGTACCAGGTTCGAGGCCCGAACTAAGGTGATAAATCATGACACGGCGCTGATCGCGTATTCATTTATTCATATCAAATCAAGAATTGGAAATATATTTGAAAACTCTGCAATGGGTTGTATAATTTTTGGGCATTAATTTTCAATTAATATATTTTTAGAAACCGAAACCGTTCAGGACAGCATTCGCGCTTCCAGCCCGGTTCACACTCCAATGCTCCACGTACTGTTTACTTTCAATTCACAATGATTAATATTTTAACTCTATCACCAAAATTAAGTATTTACATCCTGACATTCGACCTCGTAAGTTATTCATTACAAAATACATCCACGTGTAGTTACCGGAGTGAAGTAACTGAACCCTCAGCATTGTGCGTCGCGCGGCGCTCGAACCCGCGGCTCATAACTCAGCCGTGTTCCGACGTGTTCCGCGCCATCGGGACACATCCCGCTGCGGTGTTCCGTTCGCACAGGGCTGCCAACGCTTATGGATTTTTTTTTACACTTTAATTACGTACGGCTATATTCAGCAATAGCGGGGCATGTCCTGCCGTATAGCTTAAATGCCAATGCTTGCTAGCAGCCTTCTGATTCATGAAAACTGAGAACCAATTATTTATTCCATTCATTAATTAGTACATAGAAAAGATGGGATATATGTATATTTCTGACAAAGCCAATATCGTTATCTACATTTTTAAATAATACTCGTAGACAAGGAATAAATTAAACTTCAAAATGTCCCGATATCCCGCTGCACTCGTGAAGCCAACCCTATTTGCAGCGCCAATATTGATGTTAATCGAGTTACGTGATTGGAGAGCTAAGCGCGGCTCCAGTTGAAATATCTCGTACACGTAAACACGCGGCGGCGCGCGGCATCCCACCTACCCATAGATGAAGAGCCCGCTTTAAACTATGCTTGTGTAATGGGCAAGCGGGAGATAGATAGATAGATATATAGTGGCGGCAGAAAGGCAATAAACTTCGCTTAAATACCTACCTACCTACATATAAAAAAGTTTGTTTAAAAGAAAACAAACTACTCTCTCTTCACAAATTCCAACAAGGAATTTAGAAACTTAACCTACAATACGTGTAACCAACGGAAATAATGTTACCGTCTATTTATTGCAAAACATCTACTTGTACACGAGCACTCCTGTTGTACAAGCAATGTACTCTGAAATAACTGTGTGGCCGGCGACATCGAATACTACCGGCCAATGAAACAACGCGCCAATTGCACCTCCATTCTATCTTAATTGCTTTTTACGACTTCACTCCGCAGTTTCCCTGCACAGATAGCTTCCAGCTATCGCTAAATAGGTATATAAACGCCATGTTTTAGACCCCCGGGTCAGAGAAGTCGGCTATCTATATCCATTATCTCACCCAAGTTTTGAAGATAACAACACTTGGTTTATTTTATTAAAGCAGATATTGCAGCAATGACCTGAATTATTTTAGTCCTGTATGCAAATGAACACCGAAATCAACTACTATAGACTACTGCATACATTTGCTGTCGCCGAAAATATCGAGTTCACCTCTGTCTAGATAGAACGACCCTCTCAGAAATAAGTTTAGATACGGGACATTCTATTTCAGCCGAATCAAATATTTCGGCCACATTTATAGGGGTGTCATGCAGTGTATCACATGAGTCGATTCGATCACGTGCGAACGCGACACGTCATTCGATCAGGATTGTTTGGAGGGGCCGCGGCCCGCGGAGTGCGCCCTGCGGTGCTCCAGCCGCTAGCCGGCTTCCTTCCGTGACACTTTTATTTATGTTGAACTTGTTGAAGATCGGATGGGAGCTCCACTTCAAACCTGTTTTTGAATCAATCATTCTGCGGGATTCGAAATTGGAAGACATGTTCTCTGAATTGAATGGCACTAAACGTTTGCAAGTTTTGTGGTTTTGGTAGGTAAGTACATGCTGGTTTTACTATGTCATAGAACAAAAACCAAGTCGCTATTCTTGTATTCAACAAAATCACGATTATATTTTAGAGCATTCGCCGCTGTAAATTTATTTGAAGCTTGTTTTCAACTCTTTTGTTGTAAATAATGGCTTGTGATTATAAACGATAAACGGGATAATGATAAGCCGTCACACGTAGGATCAAAGTGACAGTGATCAGAAGCACCACCGGCGCCGCGCTGGCAGGGTCGCGGCCTCACGGAGCCGGCGGCGAGAGAACGGTGCCTGCCAGCTCTGCTATACACTTCATAATTTAATAATTTAATCCTTGCCTCCGTTGAAGTCACTCCACAATGGAACGCGATGGAAAACGACAAGGCGATGGTACAAGCAAGAGCAGGAGCGCTTAGCATTTTTTATCTTCTAGGTCAATCAGTGTTAATCGCCTTAAGTAGCTACTTTAGTAATTATGGCTTTGAATAATAACGTAGTTATGATTTATTTTTTTAAATTTTTCGCTATCTGGTTCAGATTCCTCTGTTTTCAGTCGCTTTAACCTAAGATTTGTGGCACACGTCGGCGCGTCATAATCGAGTGGAAGCCACGTCTTTTGTCCTTCACTGCTTATTATCAAATGGCGCTTTTCACAGCAATTAAGTACAGGGTTCTACCGCCCGCGGGGACAGGGACGGCTGAGGGGAGAGGGGGGAGGCTCTCACTTGTACCGGGAACACATTATGCGTCAGTTGTAATTACTGAATATTCGACAGACAAGGAAGTGTCTTTTTATAATTAAGTGTGCTTTAATTAAGGTTTACGCTCCTTAATTAAAACTGAATAAGTTAATCAATATGGAGGAATATTTTGTGTCGTAATCACTAAAGCACTCCTCCGCTGATAGTAGGTATATTTACTATTCGTTAGTTAGATGTTCTCGAGGAGCCCTGAGTTAACTAGGTGGGTGAGTTAGCAGGATCAAGCAACAATAAGGCAGACTTACAAGTACCAACCAGATTTAGAACTTTGTTAAGGAGTTGTATAAATTATTTAAATACACTTGAGAATAATAGTTTATTCTTATTATAATAATGAATCTTAGGAGTCTTACCTTGTTCATACATATTTATTTGACGTTTCAATTATCTGTAAAGATATAAGAAATGAAAACGCCATACGTTGATTTCATGATGACATCACCTCCTCCGAATCACAGCGCAAAAACACAATGTCAATTAAATTGACACTACACAATGTTACGCTTTGAGCTATCTTTGAACTCTTCATAACTGTCAACTTAGTAGCACCAAGAAACGTCACTGAGTGCCGGTTTTGGCTGTCCAGCATAATTTACTGGAACGTATTCAGAACTTAATCTGTGGAGACAGTACGCCCCGCAGACATCTCTCTCGCATCAATTTTGGTTGAATAGATTAGGACTTTGCACTCACAGGATAAGTTTTGAAGGAACAGATTTAAAACTGGACGTCTGAGAGTGATTTAAATATTATGGTATGGTAATTTATTTGGACTCGTCTGAAAACATAAGGTACGTATTAGGTACATAGTTTAGGTATCTATGTAAGCTTAAAAATATTGTGATTGTAGGACAAAACTTGTGATTTTTAATACTTTCATAAATGTGTTTCTATATTATGATTCAAATTGTATGTGTTATAATATTCATCAGTATGTACCTTTATATCATGTATTCATAATTTTCAATCTTTCGAATTTCATGAACAATCAACAAAATTACAGTAATAGGTAATTAGCGAGTAATTGCCTTATTTTCATTAGCACGATATTGAAGTATAATACTGTTTTATTCAAAATAATTGCGCGTAAATAAATAACATAATTCATGCTAATAAAATTAACTTTTCTTTAATAATTAACGATATTATTGAGTTAAATAGCACGCTCGCTCGCCCGCCTCCGCCCGGACTGACATTGAACTCCATAATCAAAATACGAAATTGCGATCTTTTATTACGTATCCCTTAACTTCGCGACTTTGAAGATATTTTAACTGTAGTATAATAAACACAGCAATTAAATACATGATTACATACAATATTGTAAGTCATCTCCC
Organism: Notodonta dromedarius; assembly: GCA_905147325.1. Lineage (NCBI taxonomy): Eukaryota > Metazoa > Arthropoda > Insecta > Lepidoptera > Notodontidae > Notodonta > Notodonta dromedarius. The sequence continues at coordinate 11,865,800 of LR990171.1, forward strand.
ATTTCCGTAGTAGTGGAGTACTTATATCGCTAGTTAAAATAGTAGATGATGACAAAGGGTGCGGGATGCGAGAACAAACAAGGCTAACTAGTACCAGAGGCTATAAATAACGGTGATCTTGTCGGATTATTTCGGGTGCGGGCAGGGCCGCGTGAAATTGACTAGCAAAGTGAGTCTCACCCGCGCTCGGGTGATCGCGTAACATGCGATCGGAACGCATTACTGGCCGGTAATATATAACTAGCATTGATGATTCGTATTAGTAGTACTTATGTCATGTGTACATAATAATTTCTAGAAAAGGTGTAATAGGGTGTAACCGAATTGTAGTGCCGTTTAAAACCAACGTTATCTTACATGCGAATATAACTACCTACTTGAAATAGTTGCACTTAGGGTGAAGGTGCCGAACAGTCATGATGAGAGCACATATGACTTGCAAGGCATTAGTTGTATTGCGTAGAATAATGTTCCGCTATATAACAGATAATTAAATAAATAGATACGCTTAAAGACTTGCAATGAAATCTAGTCATTATAACCTGCACCTCAGTGTCATATTTTTATCACCATCAAATTAACACACCCGACACCCGTTATATGTGGAGCTAAGTTTAATGAGCGGCGTAGCGACTATCGCGCGATACATAATAAACCCCCTGCATTCCTTCATTATAATGTACTTTATGATAACTGTCTGACATTTAGACACGGTGTCACGTTTTTATCACAGCGTCGAATAGACCGTTCGCTAGTTATGTTATGACGGAGCAAGCGAACTAACGAAGCGGTGCGGGGCCGGCTCGTAAAGTCGGACATACAATTACGCCTAGAGCGCGCGGTATTTATGGGGTGTATAGTGTCAGGGATAATTATAACTGTGCCCTGTTATATTTGTGCGGTGCTAAATAATGGAAGATGAAAGAAATTTAAATTAGAGAAGTAATAACTTATATTTGTAACTTTCATTTTAACATTGTAAATTTCACACACGTACCTATTTTAAATTAAATCCCGCATTTTATGAATTCTCTAGGAAATGTGGGTAGTAACAAAGTGTGCATGATGTGCAGCTTTAACTCAACTAACATTGATGACTTTAAAGTCCAGCATTGGAAGCAAACAGAAATTTTCCTTTTTTAAATTCTGAATAGGACTTCTCCATTATCATTCTCTGTTACAAGTGCTTTATTACTGCCACAGTGCATAAAACGCCATTATTCCCACATTATAGGGTGTCTGCCGCAGGAACAGCCGCCCAGCGCCGCGCGCCGCCCGCCGCCGCTGCCGCCATCCATCGAAATATATTCAGCGACCATTAAAGTTTACGAGTAACTTTTCAGTCATCGATAATAAAATAATTTGCGCTATTTGCGCTCGCCATATAAAGCCATGATACGCCGCGCAATGGAAATGTTCTTGTAGGTATTCGAGTCAGGAATTTAGTTGCGGTAATCAGATTTATTGGATAGTAGCTTTTTGGATATTTATACTGAATAGCGTGAGCATAGGTATTCACAAAATACATTGGGTAATAAAATTGTATCAAGCTAAAAATATTTGATTTAGTATATCGAAAAAATACTGATTATACTTATTTAAGTATCTAATTATATTCCTGCTGAAATAAGTTTATCTCCGTAATGACGCCGTTCTGACATCATACGTTGTATCAGTAAGCTCTCGCCGTAGATTTTTTAATATCGCCGTCGGAATATGACCTCTCCGCGTTTAATTGCTCCTAGAAGCACCGCACATTAAGAAGCGCTGTCTGTTATTGACGAGGCTCAACGAAAACCAGCTCTACTGTAGTATAATTAAGGTTAAAATTCGAATGGACTCGTAGCACAGAGGATGCACATTTTAATCTAGACTTAGTGATACTTTTTGCCGGACGCAATTAGGGCCCCGCGACAAAGCACCTAAAGCTAAAGAGATTTCAAAGCATTAAATGTTTCCATTAGGTACATGAACGTTGTCGGACGTGAAATAATATCTTTGAGGAAACGAAAAAATTAAGGTCACTTATTTTAAAAGGATCTTTTTATATAGAAAGGGTTGCCTCGTTGATTTTTTAAAATATGTTCCTCCTTTGCTTATCCGCCCACCTAATCTAACGTTTGTAGAGTATGGAAAATCCTAATGTAAGACATTTTGCCTGGACTTCATTACCTATTTATTTTAAGGATGATCACTCACCAGACTAAGGTTAGGAAAATTTGCAGACATCCTAACAATAGAGAGAAGAGCATCGGGTTTACTAGACCATGCATGAAAATATTTAGTAGAACCTTACATAAAACTCGATAAAATTGAGTAATCAAGAGTAACAAGTATTAGCGAACAGACAAGAACCTCGAGAGTGACGCGGCCGCTCCAAGCGAGCGTGTAATGAGAGCGGGTAGATGCACTTGTTGCCGGCCGCCGCGCGTCGCCCGCCCGCCCCAGCCGCGCTGTCGGAAAGCGCTCGACATGGCTAATTCCCTTGGAGCAGGTGTAAAATATGCCATTAAAAATAGCCGCTACCTGAGCAGTTTGTTATCATTTCATATTTAATTTGGTTAGTGTTGTAGCATAAATATAAATACACCCATATTTTGTTCTTGCATTACGTTATCGCGTTACATTATTTGAGTTACAAAAATATTTCAATAAATATATTGAATCTAAACGGAGCATTATTTTTTGTTTCAGGTACGTTTACACATAACGCGGTCATTTGTCCGCACTACCCGCGCGTAAGTAATACGACATTTTATTTCCTTAATCCTATTTAAGAGTGCACACACGGCATTACGCGGAGGGCCGAGGGCCGAGGGGCGAGCGAGGGGGGGGGGGGGGAAGACAAACGACGCCATCCTACGAGATAACACTGGACTATTATTGATGGCTTGGCCTGTACACACAGCGGTACCTATGATACTGTGACGCTAGGAAACTTACTGCTTCCAGCTCTAAACGATATTCACGCTTTACTATGTATAGTACAATATGTCACGCATGTCGAGTCCTAGGTCTGTATTAATAAATGGATCTCAAGTCTGAGACCGATCTTGGAAATGTCATTCTTATGTCGGTCATTTTGTACTTAAGACCGCTCTGAGACTTGAGATCGTTTTATTAATACGGGCCCTAGTCATCAGAAGCGTAGCTTTACGCAAACAAATAAAAGTTTAAACGCCACTTGATGTCAAAAACTTTTCTAGTTTTTACCTTAATACAATTTTTATAGAAACGGCAACTTTTAATAAATGCTGAAGAAACAACAACACGAAAACATATATAATGATACATAAAAAAAAATACAATAACTCTCAAGGTCACTGAAAATCAGATTTATTTTAATAAATAAACTGCCTAACTTTGTTCGACAAGGTTAATTATTTTAAAACAATTTGGAATCGTAGTATGTACTACAAGCAGAGCGACTATTCTTTGTCCGTCTCTGCACATCGCATGATCTGTGATCGATGTAGCGTCGCGCCGCGCTATTTGCACAGGACGAGCCCTATTGACACGACTTGATTAATAACAAATAAGCCCGTGTTGAGTTGCGATTTCATTAAGCGAAAGACTTCACCCGATAGTAGCTTGGAATGGCAGCGATTTATTTACTTTTTTTAATAAAATGGCGAACACACCCCGGCGCGGCACGATGCAGTCGTGAGCGAGCGCGATCTGTCACGCACGTCGTCTCCTCGCGGCCACCTTACACGTACCTACACCACCTACACACCATTTAATATTTACACACAAGTACCTTTGTTTTATCTAATTTCTGTAACTTAAAAGCTCATTTACCCTACAAAAACTAATGATTAGAGTTTATTTTGTGCATGAGTATCTACGTAGTAATGTTTCTTGTTTTCTAAAGTTTTATTTCCTTGCATATCATTCCAACCAAATGTTAACTTCATAAATCCATTGCTCCGATAGTTTCTCCATCCTCGACCGTGCAATCTATCTCGAACTGATAATCAAGGTAGCCGCGCTCACTAATACGCGCCATCAATATAAGCCCCCGCGCGGTCTTCGGGGAGTGTGTGCGGATTTGCAATTTGTACGCGCGTCGCGTCGCGTCGTGTCGCGGGGGACATGTGAGATTGCCGATTTTCCACTGCGCGATGTTTCCCCCTTTCTTTTGGAGTGCGCAGTAATCATCGCACATTACGCTCATGTCGTCTCCCCTCAGGTTAAAGTTGTTATTACTTTACTAGAAGATACATTACAGGGTAAACAAATCTGCCGTACTCACGATTAAAATGTAATATGTCCATAAAACGAAATTATATTACAAAGCGTTGATGTAATAACCCCCGTCAAAATAAGCAAGTCTGTTCCAGAATTAATTTATCCGATAAAACACAATAACAATAGCCTTACTTATTGTCTTTATTAATTTAATCCAAGTCCGGAAGCTATTGTGACAATTTCTTATACTGGATAACTTCAAAGAATACGTTTAATTGTATATTTCACTGGTTTCTCATTTACACCAACATCAATGAAATGGGTGTTTATTAAAGGAAATACAGGCTATAAAACCGTAATTAGTTGGTGTACGACCCCTTAAATATAACGGTAGTAAAAGTAAACTTTGCCTATTATTTTCATCATTGATTTATCATTGGGATCACAACTTTCAATTACCTAGTTCAGTAGCCAACGAAAATGTCTTAGTTCTTCCGAAGCCTTTGATTAATTACTTCGAGGAATATTTAGTTCAAGTCGTTCAGAGCCGCCAAAAATTCTGACTGCCAAAGTAACTCAGATAAATAAGTCACAGATGGGATATTCATTTAAAAAAATATATATTATGTACTTATTTAAATCACATATAATAAGTGTTTCTACTAATAATAACCACAACTTTATTATCTTCACCCGATTTCCGAAGTAACGTTCTTGATATAAATTCTTACACGGTCGGTATTCATGCAAATCATTCAAAAACCCATGTCTCCTTGAAAAGTACCTATTGTATTACTTGCTCCCAAAAGTCGGTCTCCCGCCCTGGCCGTCCCGCCCGTGGGCGGATAAATAAGACCGGCGGCAACTTTTAATGGAACACCGCTGATTACATAATGCCAGAAACTCCCAGACCTATTGTGTACTCATGCTGGGCTCTTGGTGACACCCAGACTGATTTATTAGTCTATGCTAATATTCATCCATTGGAACTTATTCGACGACTGTTATCTATGCGCTAAATGTATTATAGTGTTGAGTTATCTTAATTTACAATTCTAATTCAATTTAATTCTAATGGGAATTTCAATAATATTACGATGCATGAGAAGTACAAGAGATGCTTCTAAAATAAATTATATTTCTGTGTGCATTGAAGTAAGTTCCCTGAAGTTTTGTATATCATACACCTAAAAGAGTCGTATTTATGCTTCTTACCTTTTTTTGGGACCATACTGTCAGGTGTTTTCACAGTAAGTACAGTTTTGTCAACTTTTGTCTATTCAGGGCATGTAGTCACTCACATCAATGTACCCAAGTATCTATAGTAATTCTGTCAACTCCAATGAGACGACAAACGCATCCTCACTTCAGGTTTGTATTCTCCTCTGAGCTCCTCGATAACTCACTCCAGACGCTTAACCCCGAGACTACATCCGCATTAACTTACACCGGCGGTAAATAAACTCAATTGGATACGCAACCTGCTTCAACGAAACATTTTAAAACTTATAATTCCCTGAACAAGTTAGAAGGTAACTTTGTTTCCTCTTGCTGTTGTTGGTGGTAATCTTATTACAATTTTGTCTTAAATATAGACTGAAATGTTGCTGGTATTGTAATCACATACATTAGGAATGATTTGATTAATAAAGCAGCGATGCAAGTGATGATATGTCGTGTTATAACAAATATATGACATATGACCTACATGACATTTAGATAGATATGGCATTGTGTTAGAGCCAATTGAGTGGCCGTATTCTCAATGAAACTGTCTATAAAACTACACTATTTTGTGTGTGCATATATCTACAGAAATACAAGAACATTATTAAAGTAGGTCTTATAAGTTCGCTGAAGTTTATTGTATATCATACACTTACAAAATGATTCCAATCGTTTCTAAAATTACACGGATATTAATTTCACTCCACCCCAAAGCCGACCACGGGCACTATAACGATGATCACATTCAAATTTCCGTTAGGTGATTACTTTAATTAACAGATAGGCCACCTTATTAAAACAGGCCGGTGCCGGTGCTAGCATCGCCTCGTAAACTCCGCGGGCTTATCTCACGCAGGATCGTGGCCCTGAGGTTTAGAGGTCTACCCTCGTTTTAAGAAAATTATGTCTGAAGTTACTCTAATAAGTATTTACTTAGTTACTGTATTAATTGAATACCTGCACACTTTGTTTTGCACGAAATCCGTTATTTTTAATTATCTAAACAATCTATACATCTATACGTTAATCTGATATCTATACAAAAAAATAAAATTGGTGTGTCTGTTTGTAATATCAAAATAACACCTTTTCACTAAATGCATATGAAAGTAGATACGACACCTATAGCAAAAACGCGATTTTTTTCTGTCTGTCTGTCTGTATGTTTGTTCCGGGTAATCTCCGAAACGGCTGAACCAATTTTGACGGGACTTTCACTGGCAAATAACTGATGTTTTAAGGAGTAACTTAGGCTACTTTTATTTTAGAAAAAATAATAGGTTCTGTCGCGCGGGCTCAGAACGCGGGAGCGGGCTTTTTTGTTAATAAATTCCACGCGGATGAAGTCACGGGCTCAGCTAGTATTTAAATACGTATGTTGCTAATATATATTTTGATATAAGTAAAATAAAGAGTAGGTATTACTAATTTGAAATTGAAAATAGTCAGCGACGAATGTTATGGCAAACTTATATTGTAGGTATTATCTGTAAAAATAAATTACTGTCAACTCCCCACGCAAATGAAATCATCAGAATTTAGATGGAAAGCCGTTATAATTGAAATCTACCATTGAGATAGTTGTTGTGTTTGACTAGTATCTGTCAACACCGATATAAAGTACCAGCGATTATCTAAAACAATGGTAGGCCTCCTGTTACTACGCAGGTGTGCGACGAAAGGCGAGTGTTCTGTAATTGGCCGTACATCGCGGGTCTATGAAGTCGGACCGGATGGACGGGGCCGTGCTGTAGCCCTCACTTCAGCTGATCCTTGTAATTTAAGGTCACACTTCAATTTCTAACTTTTTCTTTGTAATTTAATAAAATGTCACAATATTACCTATTCTGTGGCCATACTACACCAGGAACACATTATCTTATTTCATATAGAATAGGTACCTATAAGTATATTCTCTCCAGCAAGACGCTGTCCACACCTGACTTCCGCACTAGTCCTGCCATCGTCGCATGTACCTCACGTGTTCAGATATTTCAATTACTGCAGGTCGTAAAGGCGTCGTGTAATGAATACTCATGGCCTCCTGGCACGACGCCGCGACCCGCCATCCGCGGGAAATTATAGAGGGAACGATATAGTGCAGTTAGGACCACCTGCAGGCCGACTGCTGCCCGCATTCCACCGACAATCAATCAGGTTCCGCTGCGTGATTGATGAGACGTGATTGTGGGTGGCGACTGGCGATTCAAAGTTCTCAAGTCAAATATTAGTGATCCTACAATTTGGCCATACCTATTAGTGACTAAAATAAATAAATATACTCGTATTAATAATTAATTCAATCAATATTTCTATTTTAATAATTTTTATTTAATTTTTATTTGATATCTACATTGTACTATTTTGAATGAATGAATTTTTGAATCTGAAAATTACGATTTTTTTTGACATATTATTTAAATTATTAAAATTCTTATTATATTATATTATGATATTATTATTATATACATTATATTATTCTTATTATATATATATGGAAATCATGAAAACAGTTAGTAATTATAATATTTAGTATTTTCGGAAACAGCCAAAACTGTATCAATGAAATAATTTATTATTATTATTTTTTAGATTAATACTTTTGCATGTTACTTTTCTTGTATGGTTTGCATGAAATAAAGAGGCTTTTTTATTTTTATTTTATTTATTAGTGACTAAAGTTAAAGAGGATAATATTGCAGAGTGTCCATCTGTTACTAACCATTAACAGTGTATTTTGGCTCCATGCATATTATTATGATGCCCTATTACTTTAGACATACGATATATAATATACCTACGATGCGATATCAATGTTCGATACGCATTTTTGTATATAGGAGAGTCTCGTCATAAAGCCATGACAGTGCTACTGTACCTTAGTTATTTAGTTTAATCCATGACATATCAAGTCGAGGGAAGTCAGGACTTAGTCGATTGACAAGGTGAAGGGTCCGGCAGTGGGTGTTTCCTGTTTACCGTTTAACCTCTTCACCTGATCACCAGTAAATAAGCCGTTAATGAATGAGGAGAGCCGGGATGGTATAAGGATCAAATTGATGAACAAATTATGATTGGATATACATTATTATGTTGGGGTGAGATGTTTCATGGTAGATTCTGACTATTCATAAATGCTTTGTTGGCTTACATGAATAAAAACAATTTTGAATTTTGAAACGTATCATGTTACGTCGTTGTAAAAATACGGTAATATCCAAATTTGAAGCAAAGTACCTAAGTAATCTGACGTTGAAGGATTTTAATATTTTTTGCAAGTCGTGTCAGACGGTGATTTACGAGGCGTTTACAAGCTATGTACGCGTGTCGCAGTGGTACGAACCAAATGTTTTGGTTATTATTTTGACATTAATCCGTCGTTAGAATTACTTTGGTCGATTGGCAAATTGCATGTTGGCATTTGATTAATTAATTCGAAAACTCACAGAGGATTACTTATAGCTAAATTCCACCCTGAGATGTGTGTGTTAATAATGCAATAATCCGCACCTGCGCTCCAGATAGCTAACTTTCCCCCGATATAAGTGAATACGATGGGTGCAGCTAATGTTAGAAGTCGAAGTTGCAGCCAAGAAGCGCTTCATCTTAATCCGGATAACTTCGCCGCCGACTAATATAATCTTGGGGAAGTAGGAGTTTAAGCGCATGGGGGTACCTAGTTCTATAGTTAATCAAGATCTAATATAATGGTATATTTACAAATCGGTTAAACGAATAATCCAATGTAGATGATGCGATATATTTTGGGTAACGCACCATAGATTATGCAACTGTTAAGTTACTTTCAATTTAACTAAGTATTGAAAATTGGTTTAAAAAAATGGTAATTTGTAAAGAATTTTTATTAGGTATTTATAACGGTATGGACCACTATTTCATATTGTATATTTTTTAATAATATTAAAACAAAACATTAAGAAAATACTAAGTTATAACATCATTTGCAAGTCATTTCTTTCTGTAAATATAATATATAATATTCTGATTAAATTGAAAACACTCGACCGCCTTGTGCATGAGCCCGCCTGCGTTGTATGCGTTTGCCCTAATTTACATTTGATTACGTATCACAGAACACGTGTGACCGCGGCCTGCTTACTGATTACATGCTATTAATGCACAATTTGGATACCTTCTCATGGCTTAGTTCTTTATTCCCTCATTTAGGAAACAGTTCTCGCTTTTGAATTGCTTCCAAGAACCGAGTTTAACGTAATGACCATCATCATCATTATACTTCACGCCTTTAGCTTTAGGGGTTATACTCGGAGTAGGTAACATAATTATCTATTTGAATTAACAATTGGAACTCGTGTTTAGTAACTTAACCTAAAATTTCAATGTTTTTAACCTTACGTGATAAGCGGTGTTTAATACGAATTTGATATAATCATTGCATAAATAACAAATACTTAACTTCCATAAACAACCATTTTGTATCTGATTAGTCTCGTAAGCTACTGACTTTTAGCTGCCAATTTAAATGAGCGTACAGCTAAAATCCAAGCACAACTATATTTGCACAGTTGTTGCAAATAGACTCATGTGGTTATACTCGTAAACAATGCTAACTAGACGACAAAACAAGCTGATTACCAGCCGACACCCGATGATATCCGCCTAATGAATTCAACGCGCGCGTCTACCTAACTCGCTATTTCAATTACCGCCACCTCCACGATTTGCTTCGAGATAATGATGCCGTCTTCGATCCACATACAAGGCGGTACGCCAAAGGTTGTTCCGGATAGCTACGTGCACTCGCCTAGTCATGGATACTGAACATATGGAGAACTACGGCAGCGCCGAGTGATATCGGTACGGGCTAGGTGTCTGCGTTCTCAATTAGGCAATTCTAGGTTTAGAGGTAGTCTGTTCTATGACCTGAATGTGTAACACGGTGGGCGGAGGATATCCACGTCTGGGCGATAATGACGGTGTCAATAATTGGTACAATTGTCATGCCGGGCCGCGGTCGCGGGGGCGGGCCACTCCTGATGCGACGCGACCGCATTACCGATGACCACAAATAAATGAAGTCCCTATTATAATGTTATGTGTATCATAAAAAGCTATAATTTCCTGGATCTAATGGTACCTAATTATTTTATTCAATTTTTGGTTACCCCGATATTTTTTCTTTACTCATTCATTCATAACTTTAATTTCTGGTGATTGGTCCAAACAGACTGCAACACAAAAACGTTATTCTTTCAGTTTGTACTAAATTTTCATTTCACATTATCCTGAAAGGTGCGTCTATTGTCGATTTCACAGAAACCCAGGCACAGAGATAAAATAATACCTCAAAAATATCTAATAGGAGCAGAAAGCGACGGGCAATATCCATAAAATAAAGGCGTTGCGTTGGCCGGAGTTGATTACTGGCGGCGAGTTATGAGGCGGCGCGCTGAGCCGCGGCTCCCGCGCCTACACCTGGATTAACAGCTTTTTGGGGTCTGGGAGGATAGCGGAACCGACTTCGTCGCCAGTGCCACACTGATATTGGACGCATTCCCGGAAACTGTAATTTTATTGGGAAACTATTAAATAATCTCTTATACACGGAATCATTTGATGACTCATTTGGCAAAAACTAAAGTTATACATATACATTTTACACATTTACATACATTTTGTATATATAGATTAAAAATAGTCATGTGACTGTTATCTTTAGGGAGCCTTGGAAAGTTCTAATGGAAAGGTCTACTTGTTTTCCCAGTTACCAGGGCAGCTAGTTTTCTGCAGGAATCTCCTCTTAGTACGAGGCATGCCTTTTAAGTTCTGTCGTTTCCATAATTCCCGGCAATTTTGAATTTGGAACTGTTCTATATTCGAATGTGTTTAAATTTCGAATCTCAAAACAGTTGAATGTATTAGGATTAATGTTATTGTTTAGTCACAGCGTCGATTAGAATCTGTCAGGTTACGTACGAAAATGAATCTTTCTAAGGAAAATGTTCGTGCAATAATTTTCTACAACTTTAGAAGAGGCCTGACACGGCTTCAGTGTTTTGAAGAGCTAATATCTGTGTTCAGGGATGAAGCCCCATGTCTGCGGACTGTCGAACGCTGGTATTTAGAATTCCAGCGTGGACATACTAGTGTTAATGACAAATCTCGCGAAGGTCGCCCAAAATCTGCATTCACTGAAGATAACATCATTGGAGTGAGACAACTAATTCTCGAAGATCGTCATGTGACGTATCGAGAGATAGAGGCTCTATTAGGCATCTCAGGGACAACCATTCAGAAGATCTTGCATGAAGCGCTTGGTGTAAGAAAGCTAGTTTGCCGTTGGATACCGCATCTGCTTTCCGACGATCACAAGGCGGCCCGCGTCAGATGGTGTAAGAAAACTCTGCAAAGGTTCAACCGAGGAGAGTCAAATCACGTCTACGACATCATCAGTGGTGACGAATCTTGGATCTATGCCTACGATCCTGATTCCAAACAACAATCTACAATCTGGGTCTTTCAAGACGAGCCAAAGCCGACTAAAGTTGTTCGTTCTCGAAGCACTTCAAAGAAGATGGTGGCCACGTTCGTTAGAAAAACCGGCCATGTTGCGACTATTGCACTTGATGATCGTAGAACGGTTAACGCAGAGTGGTATACCACAGTTTGTTTACCACAAGTCATCGCCGAACTTCGAAAATCTAACTCAAAGCGACGCATCATCCTGCACCACGACAATGCCAGTTCACACAGCGCTCGTCAAACGATTGAGTATTTGAAGCAGGAAAAAGTAGAAATTCTTGACCATCCTCCATACAGTCCTGACCTAAGCCCTAACGATTTTTTTACATTTCCTAAAATTAAGAAAAGTCTTCGTGGTCAAAGGTTCCAGTCCAGTGAAGAAGCAGTCGACGCTTTCAAGTCAGCCATTTTGAACACCCCCACTTTAGAGTGGAATAAATGTTATAATAACTGGTTTGAGCGAATGGAAAAGTGTATTAAGCTACGTGGTGAATACTTTGAAAAACAATAAAAAGTACTATAAGGTTCTAGTTGTGTTTTTTTCTTCAAACGACAAAACTTAAAAGGCATCCCTCGTAATGAGTGTCGCATTAGATGCCCACAGACCCGACGTGGCATCGAACCGGCCGCAAACGTTAGTCGGTCTCGACTAACGTTTCATAACGTACGGTCCATAACCGCAGCTTCATGTTATTAGACGTCACGTTATTTAGGTACCTATACCTCTGGCTCAGCATACAAATCTTAGGTAGAAGTAGTAGTATTTATTCTTATATTATATTCTGTTTCTCCATGTTTGCGATTTCACTAATATTGAGTTACATACGTTAGTTAGAAAAATACGTGAAAAGAAAAACAAATGAAACGCCATTTTGGTCAAAAATGAGTTTTATAGACACATCGATGGAGAATCCAAAACCCTATCGAACTGTATATAAAACAAATTTTCGACCAAATTAGCGTTTCATTTGTTTTTCCTTTCCACCATCGGTTATAAGGGTAGCTCGTTCCAAAATGTCCATTGAGTAATTTCATTTTACAGCTGCATTATAAACAAAACAATCCTAGTAATAACATGAGAGGCTTTTTACGAATTTAGAATCAGTATTTATGCATGGAATATTTTTAAATAATGATAACGATGTTCAGTCCATTCAAAGTCAGATTTGGTCTGAGTTTAATTTGAATGTGATGTGCATAAATCATCGTGATGTCCTACAGGCGTGACGGGCGTGACTCGCGACACTCGGGCGGGAACGAGGCAGAATTTGATAATCGTAAGTGGCAGCAGCGACGTCGCGAGACACCTGATGCGATTGTCTGGCGTGACAGGGCGGCTGTCGGGACCGGCCGTAATGCGTTTATCGCGAGGCGTGCGGAGCGAGCGGCACAGGCGCGGCGCGGGGCCGCGCCGGTGCGGGCGCGGTAATCGCTTTAGTGTCCATCGCGACACTCACCTGCCCTCGTGCCCCATGCTGTGGGATATCGCGCCAGATGTCATTTAACTCATAACAGACACCCAAACTTGATTTCTGAAAAGTGAACTTTCGTTTCAATTTCAATCTCCATTATTACCGTTCGTCCCAGTGCGATAGCGCTGCATTTTCCGTCTTTGTTCCGATAAGGTTTCAGTAAAGCAATTGAGTCCTTTAAACTTTTTGCATTTCCAGTTAACTTTTGTTTTATTTAATTTTGCGTTTTCCCTGCCATCTTTTTATTTGACTATACTGTAGTATTGTGAATATGGTAATGGGAACCATGGGAGAATTACTAACTACATCGTTTGATTTGAAGATACCGTGACAGTAATTATTCCATCTTTCCATATGTCCGCCCCCGTCCGGCGGCGTCCGCGAGTTGCCGCCCAGGGAAGCCCAGGCTATCGTCCAGACCTTTAATTACTAGTATGCTATGCAAAAGTACGAACAAGAAGTAATCTTCTCATAGTATTATTAAGAAATCATTATTGAGTTTTAAAACCAGACATGTCTTAACTTAATATAATTAAATAAAGAAGTTAGGCGCTTTTTTTCTAAAACCGTGTTTTTTTTTAATTTCACATCCTATTTGGTCCTGCAACGACCAACCCTAGCTAGGTTTAATGCTCGCTTTACCAACGCAAAATTCTTTTGCACTTTTAATTTACTAAAACTACCGCTATGCAAGAGCTTACGAGGGCTTTTCCCCATACCGAGGTGTTCTAGCATTATTAAACACTTCGTAATTCGAAACGTTGAATGAAACGTTGAATACGTACAGAATACACTTTGCTAAGACATCGCGAGAACAACTAAACAAAAAAATATGTTTTCGAGGCTCGCAAGTCCGAACAGAGCGGAGTCCGTAGAGCGGAACGGAGAGTCTCAAATATTGCTTTGTATGATACATACAAAGTAAGTACATATTAAGTTTTATCTTTAGATATTTTATGGATTATTATAATTTTTTATTTTTATGTTTTGGACTTTTTTATTTTCTTTTATGGTTGGATAATATAAGCTATTTGAAGTTATCCGTTCAAAATTCTTCATTCAATGTAAACTCTACATTTGCGATTCTCGCTTATGTTGACACGACGTACTCATGTGCAAGCTTTTACTGCGAATATTATAAAAGGAAACGTTACCATTTTTCAACTTTAGTCATAAATTTATATTCATTTAATCTTTTGCATAACGAGTCAATTAATTAATTTTATGAGCTTTAGTGCGTACGAATTCACATCGCTAATTTATGTTGTTTCAGATAATATACGATGCGATGTTATGAAAATGTTGAAAGTTGCGATAGAATTCTGCTTGCCATCTTATTTCTTACTTTTTTATTACCTATTGTATGGAATAATACTAAAAATATGAATAAGACCGCATTGTATAATACGCGGGCACTGGAACATACTGATTCAAAAGAAAATAAAAACTCCACAAGTATCTATACATCGTCCGTTAACAACTAACTGCATCCCAATATAGTCATACAAAACGCGCTATAAAACGTTAATTAGCATAACGTTTCGTTATTCGCGGTCACGTGCTCGCACCTCATTACCGTTACTCAGGATGGTAATGAATGTACGAGTTGTCCGCTCTTGACGGCTTTTACGAGGGTATTAACGCAAGCTTATTATTGATTTTAATTATAATCGCCCGGCGATGCGCCGGAGTCGCAGACGTGAGGCAGCATTTCGTTTATGCACTCGCTTTATTGCCAATAGCTGATGGTGAAGTCGTTAAATAAATTATTCGAGACGGTAAACGGTTAATTTCTAATAGGTGCTGGTTATATGTTATTGCGGGAGGAAGCGAGAATTGAAGTTATTCTGAAGGATAGCTTTGGTTACAGTTAAGGTGTCGACATAACCACAAAATAAAGTGTAACTACTTACCTTAATCAAATGAAATAGCCTAGTTTCAGATTTTAGCCATTTCCCTACGTAAACGTAAACACTTTGACACAGAACGTTATATTTTACTTTTGTATTAGTAGGGATTAAAATCTATTTTGGAGCGTCCCTTCATTACGAGGAGGCTTTGGCTCTAAAAAGGAATGACGAATTTAGTGTAATGCCTGAAGCCAACGTGCCGGGAAATGAGACGCGCGTCACGGTACACTAGCGCCCAGGTGAACCCACGGACTAAACATATCTGTAGACCTGCCCACGCCGCTCATATCTACATAACATTGTAAGGAATCATTGTTCCACACATCTGTATTACTAGTAAAGTAGTAACTTAAAATAGCGATTGTTCCCGTTCATAGGTTGCTCTTCGTAAACTACTTACCTACGGAAATATATTTTTAAAATACTATAACTCTTATTTATTTCTGCCAACAATCATTGGCAGAGGGGAGAATCAATAACATTTTAATTAAGAGCTATATCTAGATGAAAAATTATTTAAGTATTAAAAAAAAAAAAACTAAATAGCGTACATTGTATTTTAGAAATTATACCGTTTTATAATAATATGTTATATTTAGATATTGTTGATAATTAAAACACTGTTTCAAAACAAAAGCCATTGTCTAACAAGGGTATGAAAAAGTTTCACAACATTAACATGTAAGTAGTGATAAATTAAATTCATACTACACGGAATTATCCATTGCAAATAACATATATAATAGATAGTTACTTACATGATTATTAAATCATTACTTATAAATTATTCAGTGCCTGTTCTCTACTTGTTAGTTTAATGCAACACTGGAAACATAATTTATATTCATTGCTCTTTTCGAAACCGGCTATATTTGATTATGAAGTTATTATTAACATCGATTAATGTACGAAGCTTTAAATGATATCAATGAGCGTCAAGAACATGAATTTCCATCCACTCTCAAGTTCGTATGCATACATCTGTATGGAGAAAAGTTGTGGAATGAGTGCACCATGTGTCGCATCGCATCAGGCGCTCCCCCTCGCAGTCAAAACCCATTTCGGGAATCGGTAAACTGGGAGCGTCTGGCGCGTTTGTTTAAAATTCAAACATCACAGCGCCGCAATCCTGAAAGGAACATTTCTTTTTATGGGGGTCACTCGAGTAAATAACGCGTCTTCATTTGGGGATACGTTTCAGAACGCGGGTCACGTGCCGACCCCCAGCCTCCCGGCCCCCCTCGGGGACTTGCACTCGCGCCGGACACTTTGAATATTTTAGCCATGCATTTATATTGCTGTCATTGGATTTGAGTAATGGACATTATCGTTACCGCCGCGCTCGGGCAGTACGCGGTGATAAATATGACACGGCGGGTTTAGAAATATACTTTCAATATGAAGGTGTATCCTTGTAAAAGTTATTCATTGTGATGCCATCTTATGATATGGTTATTATTTAAAGCATAATATGGTAGTCAAGCTTTTTAATCGACTTCAAAAAAGGAGGAGGTTCTATGCTCATTGGGTTTTTTTTTATTTTCACCGGTTTCTCTGCCAATCGTTGGCCGAGGTGGCTCTCCAGGTGGCCCCATACAAACTACATAAAATTGCTTCAGTAGTTTGAGATATATGGACTATTTACGGTTACCAGCAATTCAATATGTAGTTTTTGCCATGAGAAAATTAAACCGCCTTAAAGTAAACCTGCGTACTCTAAAAAACTATAACAAATTTCATTTGGAGTCACTGCCACTTCTTATAATAAGACAATAACGTTAGTACTACTTATTAGGTTACTTACCCTACTTACTTGAGTTGGCATCTTCGTATACACACGAAAACAACTTCATCTTCGTACATGCATGAAACCAAGCTTAACATTTTTAATACAATATATCTTGAGTCCATGTATTTGACACAATGCTCTTTGTTTCATGCCAGTGAAAATTATGCGGAGGCCTGCGCAGTGTTGCACGCTCCGTTATCTGCAGTTTGGGAATTAAGCGAGCATGCTGACAAACTTTCACTCATTCATTGTCACATTAATGTTTAGTTCACACAGCGTCAAGTAAACAGCAATGCTTACGGCCGAGCCGGAATAGTGACTAATAAAATATATCAGTTTCCTTTATTTGCGGCGAACGACGCGCTGGACATAAAGTAAAGCGAATTGTACATTATAATGTAGTTGTCTCGTAATTTGCTTCAGTTCCCAGATTAGCATTTCTTGTATTGTTAGTTGGGTGACCATTCGAGAGCTCAGTCTTGAATAGCTCTGAATTTTGTGGACATTCTAATACTTCGCTTTTCCCATTGCCAAAAGTATATAGTACCTACCTTTCATTCTTATTCTCGTAAGTATATCAAATGCGGACAACAAAGCATCTTTAGTTATGTTACAAAAAACTACTAGTTATTGAGATTTCTCGCTGGTATTTTTCTGCATTACTCTATATGAATAATTTTCTGGAGATTGTCATATTTGTTACAATCTATCCTATCCTACGCACACATAACAGGTGCATAAACAGAAGTCCTGAACCTCCTTACATAGCAGTCTAGTTGACAGTTGATTCCCCACAACCTCCATCGCGCTGTTATCTCTCCGGCGCGAGGCGCGCGGCTCGCATGTGCGAGATTGCTGTCGCCGCGCGATGCGGACGTGCCGCCCTCTGCCGGCTGATGGCAGCCCTGCTAATCGTGCCAGACATGTTGACGGACATTTTATTGACTGCTTTTCTGACTGAATTGGTATAATACCTAATTAATTTAATGTCTGAGATGTATGCTTATTGATAATTTTAGTGAACATTACTGGTTTAGAAAACTGTTAACTACTTAGATAGATTTCTAACATTCTAAGCATAGGTATTTTTTATGGAACCTGGGCCTCATCATCTAGTTCTTCATCTAGGTTAAATCAAAACCGAACTTTGAAATTCTAACTCATTTATGTTGCCCGCTTGGAATAAATATATTTGAAGTGGCGGCAGCGAGGCACTGCAGCGGTCCACGGCGATTACATCGCCTGATTTCCAAATTCATGAGCAGAAGTGCATTGGGCGAGAATCTTCGCCGGGAAATGTGCAATCGACGATATTGCTCGCCTTGCTTCCGATACCGGCCCGATGTTCCTAACCGTCTTTATATAGCTAACTGTACAATCAATGTATATTGAAACCATTCAAGCTTTGCATTGATTAAAGTCTTTGCTGTTAGATTTACTTGAATGAATGATTTTATTATCTTTTCATGCACTTTCTGACTATACTACTTAACATAGCAGATAGTACATATGCTAGTTCCATGCCGTAATATCTATTCTTATTTGCAGGAATTAGTGAATTCATATTCATGCTGTATTTTCGCTTGTAACAATAACAAATAAACAACGATCATCGGAATATTTGCTTCGTATTAGCAAGTTAAACAATGGAAATTCCACACGAATCAGACCATTTATTCATGAGATGTGCGACAGTGCAAAACTACACACGCACTGGTGTACTACAAGCAAGCGTTTCATTGTGTTATTCAATGACACCGGTCCACGCACAACTCTTCCTAACACCGCGACTCCGGTAACCTGCAGCACCATATTTTCATACTCTCTACTTTCTCTTTTTGAAGCGATTCGTTCCAGTCGCGGCTTCGTCCATATTCATGTAGGTATTTGGCTGCAAAGAATGCGGATCGACAATCCCGACAAGAAGACTAATGGATCGCATTCACGCTGATTATATATCACCGCGATCTACTAACGAATTCATCGCTCACGCGCGTCTTTTACTTATTTTACATTTTAAGTCTTAATTTATTTTTTGCTTTTTGCTATTTCCCGCTGTGCAATGACAAATACCAGAAAGTGACGTGCGCGTTTAATGTAAATCGTGTTAGGTGTATTTATAAAGGATAACATGAACCTGCTCTAATTCAGACAAGACAGCTCGAGACATGTGCGAAGTCTTGGTACGATGTTTTCTGTAATTCAAACGTCAGTACCCGCACACTCGCTCCTGTGCGACTTAACGTTTTATTAAAATTGTTGTGGTACACGACGATAAATTATCGCAACGAGTTTATCGGCGCTATAACTTGTATCGATAAATTTAACAACTCTAAAGAGGACTAATCGACGGTAGATTTGTCAGTGGATTAAACTCGACCGGTGCTGCCGTCGCCGTCGGCGGGAGCGGCAGCAGTGCCTACCTAGTTACCTACTCGATAAGCTAAAGCTTATTCTGGGAGCCGTGAGTCTGCGAATGACGACTGTCCCTTTTTATGCGAGCGTGGTCGTAGAGCGCTGCTCTCTTTATTCTTATTAGCGCGTATAAATCAGCATCGGGTCGGTTGTAAAGTTGCGCGTAGCGGTCCGCCGGGACACAATAAAACGAGGAAAGCTCCGACGCACTCAGAACTGGATGCTGAGAGACATGAATCAGTTTGACGAACCGTAAAGCAAACTGTGACTCTTTTTATTGCTTTACATTTTGTTGTTCATGTCATTACATTATTATTGCAATCTGGCAAAGCTTTATAAAAATAATAAAATGTTTTTTCAATTTCCAACTCTTCCTGTAGTAAGTATATATAGATTTTGTGTTGAAGTTTTGGAATATCGCCAATCGCCCTCGCACGGTCACTGTCATGAAACTCAGTTCGCTCTTCTTAAAATGACTGTAATCATTGAACATTGAACATGTAGAATAATTTAAGTTTTTATTTATGTCACGCTATTGGTTAGGGTTGTAAACATCATAATCGTGTGTTTCTCTGCATCAAAGCTCCCGGAATGTGCACCTTCACCTTTTATTTACGTCCTTACGCAGGTAATGTGGGTTGAGCTCACAATTAGATTTGTATAAGTTTGGCATATAGTGATAATGGAACATTTGTTAAGAATAATCGCGTAATACTTGCATATATTCAGTGATGTAATGGTACCTATTACAACATAACACCGAGATTACTATAAACTAAACTAAAAGTATAAGTCTCTAGGTCCCTAGAAAAAGTCTCTAAAATCAAGTGCAATACTATTTACTTCATGTAGACGCTACGTCTCATTTGTATTACCGGACTTCTCCGAAGGATAATAATAACAATACAGGATCTTCTCTTAATAAATTGGTATGCACTAAGATGCTAAGATGCTTTTATTTGGTGTGAGGGACGCATTGCGGCACTGCAATGCGTGCTCACTGCGGCCCGCGGCGATGGCCCGACGCCGCCGCCGCCGCCGCCGCCGCGCCGGTCGCCATGCCTTGTGGGTACCTACTACCGATATTACTACATCCGCTTAGTACATAATATACTTGAGTAGATAAAAACATAACACTTCCTTTTGGCCGTAGTCGGGTAAAAATTAAAATAGTTTGTACTCTCCTCCAATTGCACATACATATGTAGAGCCTACACATATTAAACTGACAGATGCTACATAATTGTGATTATTTTTTAAAACTACCGTGTGTATTGAAAACTGAAGTCAACTTACCATCCGTATATTTTAAGAACAACCATTGAGTTGACAACGATGATAAATTTACATCTAAATATACATCATCAACCCACCATTATTTGTTAATTCTGTTAGAAATGTCTCCAGAGCGCTGCTGTTCATTTTAATTACCCCTGTTTATTTGCCCGTTCTTCCTATACTTTTGTGATCTATGCTGGTAAATATAAAACTTAGTATTGGTATGCTTACTAGAAGAGTAAATATGGAATTATAATTCAGTATATGGATATTTTGTATAAAATTTAATATTTATTTATTACGCATGCAAAACAAGTAGCAACCGTAGATACCTATGGTATGCAAATTACAGCAAAATTACGCCAAAATATACATGCAAAGACTAAACATTATAGTTCATATAATTGTATGTATCGGCAAATTAACATTACATGTATATTGACCCCGACAAACTACATCGGTGTGAAAGTGAAACTACTGAACTCCAAAGGTCCGTACCGTGTTGTTCAGAACCGAGTGGGCTATTAAAATTAATCCCCGGTAGCGGCTTGCGGGGCGGCGCCGGGTCGAGGTCGAGACAATGCTGGACGTAATTAATAGTGTCGCACCACGGTTGCCGACTGCGAGACGAGATCACCGTGTGCCTTATACATTGAACTATTCATAAACATGGAGAAGTGTGGAACTATGTCATCGAACCTTTCCAAAGTTAGGGGTTACACAACAAAAGCATAATGCCTTGATTAAATTATAGGGTATATTTTATAATTTCACCATCACGCCTGTATTTCCCAAAGGAGAGGCAGAGGTGCACCACCGCAGTGCACCCACAACTATAACCAATGCACGTAATAGAGGGCGAGTCTATTGCCATTATGCGTCACGTCATAGTCATGCTTCGTGACAATTTCCTGCGCCTGTCGCTTTGAAACAAAAACTTTTTTATAAGTCTGATAAAACTTTGGCACCCTAACAAAAAATACATCTACCGAGAAGAGTAAATCCAATTCTTTTTAAGAAAAATATAATGAAGGAATTAAAAATCGAGACGTACCATAGCGCCTAGAAAAGCATTTTACGGAATGACAGACAAAAAATTGGAGAAAGTTTTCTTTGGTAAAGAAATAGGGGGTGGGTTGTGGGCGGTTGACAGCTTAAAGCGTAAATAAGTGAAGCGGCAAATTGGCCATTTAAATGGTATGAAGACCTACGGATGGGCCGCGCCGCCGCCGCGCCGCCCGCCCCGGCGCGTAATGGCCGAACACTCGCAACGCGCACATTTATATTCCGCGACGCGCGCCCGCCCTCGACCGACAACACGTTGAGCAAACCCATGGAGAAGGCAATCGATTTTATGTAAAAAGACTGAAATATACTAAATCTGTTCATAATAGGCTATATGATTCAACTTTGAAAGGTTTGTTTTGTGCGGGGCCCGAATTCTAGTTCAGAAGAATCGGTTAAGTATTTGGAACTTATCTATTTAATATGTAGCTTGAACACATTAAAATGAGAACACGTCGTGATATCACTTGTTAATAACTGTTTGTTTTCCTACACAATGCTATCAGCGCTGGCTTTGTTTTTGGTTAAACTTCCCGACTCGTACAGAACGCTAGAATTTTAAGTTGCGCGAGACTCATCAAAACATCCCTTGTTATTATATCATTTACATTTTGCCGGCTAAGTCTCCGGGAATTTACGAAACAAGTCATGTTTCAACAATTTAGTCGAGAGCCTCACGTTTTCACGACATAAGCTGTCGTTATCTGTCCTCTGCTACGAGCGCCATTTTTTAGCCGAGTGCGGGCGCGGCGCGGGAAATATTGTCCGGCGCGAGGCGACGACGACGCACCCTCCGACATTTGCATACATTTACATTATAATCCTTGTTGTTTGGCGGTATTCGCGGGGCATTTGACTCGGATATTATTTAGATTACGCATCGCGTCGGGGGCGGCATCAGGCAGTGCATTAGGCGCCCCGCACCCGGCCCGCACCCGCACCCGCACCCCGGCCGGGTCAAATAGTTTTATTGACTTTTCAGAATCTCGTTCATTTGTTTATGATTAATGTGTTCTGTGTCCGTTTGTTGCTTGCCGCTCCCGGGACAAGACTTTCTCGAGGTGTATTAAATGCGAATGATTAACGAGCTTAGCGAACTATTTATAACAACTGCCTATTATTATTTCCGCATCTGAAATGTAAAGCTTACTACTTACTTACTACTACTTACTAGCACTTTAATGTTAATAATTTTATTTTTGAACAGCTGACTGAAATCAATTAAAACATCGTGGTCTATAAAAGTAACATATCAGATGCAAATAGCAATTAATTTTTATATATAATAACAGCGATGATTGTATTGAATCAATGTGTAATACTTATTATTATAAAAAAATAAGAAGTGAATGTATAATAGAGAGGTAAGGCTTGTTATCGTCAAACTTAAGTAATACAAAGTTATGTCGTAAGAAAATGCTTGTCTCTTGGAAATAAATAACAATAATACCGTTAGTCATGAATACTTTTAACCGGGTAAGGAGCCGGATATTATGTAGTCTTAGCTGTGGGTAGTTCCGGTGTCCGCTATTTAACCAGTATTCGCTACCTTTAATTATCGCAGACGATATGATTTCAATTGTAACCGGTTGACAAGCTAATATATTGAGGCGAGCCCGGGTACTGCGGTGCAGGTTGCGTTTAATCCATCAAGAGGTTGAGGATATGGCCACAACTGTCACGCAGGAGGCGACATTCGCAACCACTGCGAATATTTGGGTTCAGCCGCTGGGAACATTAGCATTTGTACCTACACCTGTTAAGCATCCATACCTACTAGCACATTCTTCGACGAATTATACATGGTTCGCAAGACTAATGATGTAAGGTAATGGGTGGACAGCACGCGGGGGGGGGGGGACGACACTCGCTAGTTTAATCCATCAGACGTGACACGGGCAGTGACAGTGCGGTTAATATGGCATGGCATTCCGAGGGCCGGCACGTGACAGCGCTGATCATTTGCAGAAGTAGGTTTGGAGATAAGTATATTTAGGTAACATACTTGACAACTGTACCTGCATGAATCTATAATTTCCATAATGATGTGTTAGCATTGCAATGTTTAATAAAGATAAGATAAAAATAAAAATAAAATGTATTTCTAAATACGTAGCGCGCTACGTAGCTACGTCTCCGTTGAGTATCGTAGTAATTTGCTACGCCGGTTGCGATGTAGTAGTATTTGAAATATCAAACTAATTATGTATGTTTTCGTCGGTATGACGGTTATATCATGCAATAATAATTATTACTGTCGTAGCAACCATGTTATACCATACAACGATTATATACTATGCGAAATATGCGTAGCGCGCCAGACTCGCAGCGCAATCAGCTGCGTGCGGCCGCCCCGCCCGCCCTACGGCATCACCTAATAATGTTCTAAGCCGGTACACTAGCACACCTATGGAAATTATTAAATAAATATTAATAGATACCTACGTCATTATTTAATTGATACCAATAGTATAATGTCTCTAAAATTGGTGTAGGCCTAATCCTATCAGCGAATAAGTAATAATTGAGTGCAATTTTTTCGTTTTGTCCATCTGTAGCAAGATGTCCCTACTATACCCATCATTCATCATCTATCATTGAGATAAGAATCGTCGGTTTCTGATGGCATAGAGTACATTATTACTGGTAGTATTATACCGGCCAACGTTTGACATATCGACTCCCCACTGATAATCACTACGAATCCAGGACTAACATCTAGGCCATGTGAAGATCTGTATTGCGGGAGGCTAATGATGATGCATCATTTAACCACAAGCCTTGGAGCTCTTATAGATGATAATCGCGGGTATCAGGGCGCCATCACAATGATCACAATCTCCACAGAGACGCATTTGATTTATTTGCTCTGATGCGTCTGTGTCAGTGATTTATTATGACGTAGGAATAAGTTTTGCGGGAATTGCTTTCATCATAAAATTTCAAAAACTTGCTAGTGAAGTTAACATAGCTAATTCAAAAAAACATAAATTGCGTAAGCCCTACAATAGTACAGCTTCATGCTCATAAGCAAAATAAAATCTCGCTCACCACCCTAATCCATCTGCTCCTCGCAAAACAAATTGCTGACAATGTACTTAACAGTATTAGTCGTGAGTGCAGAAGTCACTTGATGAGCCGCTAAAATCATTAGCGAACGAGGGAACCACGCCACTGTGCGTGACGTCATTACCTGCGGTGACATGTCACCGAGTAGTTCCGCCAACTTGATTTTATCAAATAACTGGAGAGCGGTGACGAATGTAGTGAATCAATTCAATGATTTTTTAAACGTTTATGCGGGTCGAGCGCGTAGGATTTTAAATTTATTTGCAGGGTTGCAGGTTTTGATGTAGGTGCAAATGACCGACTGGGAACTATAAATTGTGCCAATGAAGGTTGAAAATAATATCAATGACACACTAAGCTACCTTGACATCATGCGTATATATATCTAGTTAGGTACACAAAACGTTTCTACTCTCTGCTTCATAAAATATATCAGGGACGAGATAATACCAACTGAGATTAATTTTAAGTCACACGAAGTAGTTGGTCTGTGATTTGATTGCATATCGGCGTATTGAGTGCAATGCGATGTGGAGCGGAGCGGGGCGCAGCGCCGCAGCTGACTCAATAACAAGCCAAGTTGTGGAGGATGTTTATCAAGAAACATGAGGTCTATACCATTGAATGAGTCCTATTTGACGATAGTATACACGACATGTGGGGTATCTATTTGTGTAGATTGCTTAGTATTATGTATGGTTTATTTAGATTATGTTGAAAAATGTGAGGCTTTTTGTTGTGTTCAAGTTAATGCAGTATTCTTCTTCTTCTAAGTCGTAGCACTCTTGTCAGAGCGGTCGTGGTCATGTTTCGGTCGGTTCTTGTGCCACCGCTGCTCGTACGATATGTCGCCATGTGGGTCTATGTTTGGCTAAGTGAGAGCAGTCGTTCACGGTTGAGTGTGTCACGGATTTTATGAGGTCTGTCCACCGTGTTGGATAGCGCCCACGTGCATGCAGTATTTACATATTATAATAATTGTACTCGCAAAAAGTTTTTGAGACCAGAAAGGATTCAGACAAAATTAATGATCACCGTACTTGCAGTATTTCTTAGAAACGGAATTTAGTATATACGTTAGTAGGATACTCGTATTAATAAATGACCGTTGTTGTGACCGTTCCGAGGCGTCCCGCACACGATCATGATTGATACTGCGCCGCCGGAGAAAAGGACTAATTGCGCAGAGCAGCCAGCCCGCCGCCCGCCGCCCGCCGGGTAATCTATGATATCTGGAGCGGAGGACATCTGTACAAAATGTGTTGCCAGCTGAGTCTAACGATATTTATTGATACTTTTTTGTTAACTTAAGTTAACATTTTGTTCAATCTATCTATTTAAGATTATTGCTAGATGCCAGATGTATTATGTCCAGATAGTTCTGATCAAAATTTTGCCATTATAGACCTGCTTTTGACATTTCAGTTTGTTGAAAAGGGGTTAAAAGCGCTTCTTCACGTTCGAAACAGGTGCCTAAAAGAACTACCTTCTATAAAAGGAAACGCTCCCGTGCTGCCGACCGTGCACCTCCTTTACCTTCAGATATTGATTCAAAACGATGTGAAATTAATGTTATTAGTTTACTAGGTCGGTTCGGCAAATACAATTTAATTAACTTTGGTAATAATTGACTCAGCTACACTACGCTGTCCACTAGTAAGATTGCGGTGCGTCTAAATGCGGGCACAACAAGACAACTGCGCCCGGTCGCATCAATCACGCGGTCAGTGCAGTGCGCACGCGCAGGCCTGGTCGGAGACGTGCGACTGAGCCGTCGCGTGCCCCTCGCAGGCGCAGCTGTGTGCAACCACAGCATATACAATAATTAAGCACCATTACTAAAATTGTGATATGGAAATATTCCTGTACCAACCATAGCAATACTATTATTTTGTGTTGTGTTAGGAATTTAGTCGCTATTTGTATTTTTTTATAATTGGTTACGTGGATTGTTAGTGTTTCTCTGACTGTGCATTATTCCCGCAAAACAAATTAACAGGTGCCAATTTTAGCTAGATATCTTCAATATGATTTTCCTGCAGGTGTGTATGCGTATGAATTTATTTGTAAAATAACAGAATATCGAATCTGAACTTGAAATCAAAATCAGAAAAATTCTTACTTAATGGGTATATCCATATCAATCCTTGCCAAATGCAAATCTTATGGTCCATGCCCGCCGATAGCCCGAGCGGCCAGTTTTTAGTCTAGACGCGGCTGCTTGCCCAACACCGGCTGGAGCACGCTGGCAACTGGCTGCGCAAACACGCACCGACTCTCACTTTGACCTGACATATTAATATTATCATCCCACGATACACTAATCTTTGCGTGCTTAGTGCCCCCAAATGAAATGACTAGAGTATAACACTTGAATTCCTCAAATTATAACTGGTTTCTGGACTAACGCTCCCACTCTAGTTATCTTTGTTGACCTTCACACAATAATTCCCACAATAAGACCCTCAGCTATTGGACAGATTTGAAGTATTGACATCTTATTCAATTTTATAATTCAAATACATTATGTGTATATCATTTATATGTCGCGTCAGGCGTGGCAGGGTGCGGCATCAGGTGGTCATCTTCTTCACTTTACATTTTTTATGGGCGTTACACTGTTCTCCAGGCGATGAAGTAAAACAATTCACGAATAGTTCACAATTTATTAACACTTTATCTTTTAAATAACTTAGTAAGTAAGTAGCCATGCGGTCACATACATTCCCTTGATACACGTCTTGCTATGACCACGTTTAAAGAACAACTGT
Organism: Notodonta dromedarius; assembly: GCA_905147325.1. Classification (NCBI taxonomy): domain Eukaryota; kingdom Metazoa; phylum Arthropoda; class Insecta; order Lepidoptera; family Notodontidae; genus Notodonta; species Notodonta dromedarius. Next base: position 11,893,491 of record LR990171.1, read on the forward strand.
CTCAATATTCAAAGCAAGACTTATCACAAAGGCTTTGTCCAGGCGTCCCGGAAGTCAATGGTGACACCTGCGTTTCCGCGTTTATAACAAACATTTTAAAACACAGTCAAATCCAAACTTATTTCTTTACGAATTACGCACCGGAAATAGTCTTAAAACTATTTACAATGTTTTGCAAACATCAAATGAGTGTCTTATTACACTTCCGTATTCAAAACTATTTTTCCAAACGGAAACAGCTGCCCGGAAATTAATCCTTATTGCCGAGATAACAATCAAATGAACTCCTCATTGCATTAGACAATAAATTGAGATATAAACCAAGAATAGTTAGCATCAACGTTTCCATATTGTCGTTCAATTTCCGACACGGCCATCATGACGTCACACACGTCCTCGTGTGTAGTAACTACAAATAAGAATTGCATGACAATAATTCGTTCGGCCATTCTGCCTAGAAGGCCTAATACATTGAAGAACAAACAAAAGATGTAGTTCCATTTCTAATCTAACCGTCAAATTCCAAAACAATTTGATCGAAACACAAACGTCTACGAGTAAAAGCCTCTGCCTTTGTCCAAAGCCAGTCCATCGGTTTTTCATTTTTAACAGTCAATAAATGTCATGACTCAGTCCTTCGGTCAGCACAGTCAGTCCATCGATTGTGCGCGCATCTCGGTCCATCGGATGCAGTCTTGGCTCAGTCCTTCGGCCATCACAGTCAGTCCTTCGACTGTGCGGGCATCTCAGTCCATCGGATACATTCTTGGCTCAGTCCTTCGGCCATCACAGTCAGTCCTTCGACTGTGTGGGCATCTCAGTCCATCGGATGCACCGTCATTAGTCAAACAGTCATCAGTCACGTCATCATCATCAGATTCTGACACATTCAAGTCCAATTCTTTGGGAATCTGATGATCAGCTACCTTTCCCACTCGATCATGAGGATACTCATAAGTTCTATTTGAATTTAATGCTTTCAAAAGATACCTATCGCTTTCTACAACATCAACAATTTTAAGGGGACCTTGAAACTTAGTATCCAATTTAGTCTGAACTCGATTCATTTGCAATGACTACATAATCGCTTACAAACAACATGATAGTAATAATTATTGCACCAAGTATGACAGCAACAGACATTACTAGCACTTCCTACCAGTAAGCCCGATAATAAAAGGGACCATAATACCAGTCCTCTCTGGTACGTGTGCCCAAGTCCAATATAAGTGGGCAGTATCAGACCTTCTGACCGATAAGCCCCAGAAACAGAATAGACATTACCAGTTCAGTACACTGGCAAGCTATAGCCGTACTTTGTGCAATAACTCACTAGTCTGTCCTGGATGGGCCTTCACCCGCATTCTCTACGTCTAACTCTTCACTTAGTACGTCTACTTGTATATCTACTTGTATGTCCTATAAAAATCAGTGAACTTCAGCAACATAATCGGTTTAATACCGATCGGCCTTTCTGACCACATATAATCTTTAAGGAAAAATCCTGAATCCATCAAAAAGACAAAAATAGACATCTTGTAAATTATAGCTATGATATGTCAGTAACAGAATAATTATCATCATCGTCAACATTGACGTCCTCAGTAACATAACTGGACATTCAGGCATTTTTCTTACACGGTCATGACCATATTTGTAAACTCTATTACTATTTCAAGATTTTAACAAGTATCGGTCAACATTCAATAATAAAGTGTAAAGCAATATTATGGGAATCACAAAACTCTTTGAAGTGTTTGCTGGCATCTTCGGGAGTGCTGTGCAAGCATCCGGCGTCCACTCTCCACGCCACAGCGCCATGTACCCGGTGGCAGCTGAGTCCTGTTGCCGTACGACCCAACGAGCAGTTCCAACTCGTAGCAATGATGTGGGATTACGCATACGACCTTGTAATGACCACGCATGCCTTTCTGTAACATATAATTATTGAACATCTTGCCACAGTCACACATTATTGTGGAAGGTTTACCAAACCAAAACACTAGAGCCCAAAAATACACGTTTCAACTCCTTGGCATCCTGCCTGTGCATGGTGTACAGCAGATAGTACTTAGAGAACGCATCTATAACTGAAGAGGTATTTATAGCCGTTGGTTTCCAGCAAAGGTCCAATAACATCAGTGTGAAGTCCAATGGGTCAAAAATAGCTAAGACAGGTTCGTTGGACTATGAATGACATAATCACAAGCAGTTTTCAGTACAGTACCCCATAAGAAAGATTCACCTTTCCTCAGTAATTTTGTGATGCAGGCGGTTTTTAGAAACGTACCCTGCGATGTACCGGCGAAAGTACCTTGCAACTCCTAGTACCTGTCGAACCTCCCTTGCATTGGTGGGTTTGTGGAATTAACCAGAGCATTAATTTCTCCAGAGCTTGGCCGTAACTGACCATATCCATCAGTCGTGCCCAATACTTTGTTTACAAAATTGGGTTTCTGGGAACATTCCCATTTCTTGGACCAAACTTGCCGCATGGCACTTAATCCTTTCGTCGTTAGACTTAAGTGCTACTCATATCAAACCACAGATAGAACGAATTGTTTCCACGATACATTCTGCACCCGCCGACGGCAAGGACGTTGACAGCGCTTCGCTGACCTCCCTCTTCGATGTTGGCACCAGAGGCGCGTTCTGTGTTGGCAGCACGTGATCTGCCCGGGTCGCCGTAAAGACCAGTGACGCACAAGGCGCCTGCGGTGTATTTTTCACTGGAATAACAGGTTATACCGACCGCGTCGGTGATGGCAACCGCCGTCAGCGCAGTTAGCGAATATGCCTGGTGCCGACTTGGCAATACCAGCGGAGGTGTCCGCGGTGTTTCTCGTCGAGGGCATTGCCGTGGGCCTGACGAGGGCCACGCTTTGGGTGATGATGATTTGAGATGTACCAGCCGTACTAGCGACCTGGGAAAACTAGTCTCAGATCGCTCCTCCAACGTTGAAAGTCCAACCAAGATCGCCTCCATTAAGCTTCACAACGTATCTGGAAAACGATCTTGTTGTCTTTGAGCCCGCTGATCTTGGCTACCGTAGCGGCTGCGACAGCCTGCCCAGTCCGAAATTCTTCTAATCAAGTCAAACTAAGTACACAACACAATCACATAGCAGACAACAGTTGGTATTGTCCACCCTCATATCGGAATAAAAATATCACGCGCACCTGCATTTACTCTCTTACACGCACTGTAATACGTACCCCGTGTAATTTCTCTTTATAGAATCCGTGGCACCAGATAAACATGGTTCGACTCACCAGATTCTGCTTCACGCTTACTCGTGACCATCATAGTCATCCAGATTCGCCATGTGTCGCTGATGACCACACCGTCGATCTTGAATCGCGCGGCGCTCGCTCGTAGCGTATATGGTGACATAGCTCGCATGCCGCTACAAACGCGCAGCAACTCCAACGCCCGGCGCCTGGCACGGCACCATATACTGCGCAGCAGCTTGCGTAGTTTTATCATAACTGCCGCTGCCGACTGAGAACACTTTATAACGAACATTAGTTCATCAACATTTAACTGACATGGTTATTCATCAACATTTAGCTAGGTCATCTTGTCTGGCTTGGATACTTCGAAGAAGTTCACAAGTCAGTCTCCTCGTGATTTTACGAAGAGTCTCACTGTTAGGTGTCGAACGATCGATTGCTATATCGGTACTGTGAGAAACATGTCGATCTCGGACACGTAAGCCATCTCGCAAAGTACGACGTCTATCGTTCGGATCTCGATCCGATCTGTCGTCACTGTGGTCGCGAGACGTTCGAGAAGTATTTTGAACTTAATTACGCGAATCACTCCTAAAAATATACCTCCATGGACTAGGCGTCCTCATAAGTTTCATTATCACAGTTTCAATTAAGTTTCAATCAATTTAACACACACCAAATAACAAAAATAAAGTAAGCAGTAATCGTAAGCAAAACAACATTCAAATTCGAATGTTTACGGTCTACTTGTTGATAGCAAATTTACTTAGCTCAATTTTAACGTTACTGTGGGTAGACGTTATTGTGGGCTTCAGAGTTCTTTATCTCGCTTCTGATGTCGCGTCAGGCGTGGCAGGGTGCGGCATCAGGTGGTCATCTTCTTCACTTTACATTTTTTATGGGCGTTACACTGTTCTCCAGGCTATGAAGTAAAACAATTCACGAATAGTTCACAATTTATTAACACTTTATCTTTTAAATAACTTAGTAAGTAAGTAGCCATGCGGTCACAGACAAGTCCCTTGATACACGTCTTGCTATGACCACGTTTAAAGAACAACTGTCTCAATATTCAAAGCAAGACTTATCACAAAGGCTTTGTCCAGGCGTCCCGGAAGTCAATGGCGACACCTGCGTTTCCGCGTTTATAACAAACATTTTAAAACACAGTCAAATCCAAACTTATTTCTTTACGAATTACGCACCGGAAATAGTCTTAAAACTATTTACAATGTTTTGCAAACATCAAATGAGTGTCTTATTACACTTCCGTATTCAAAACGATTTTTCCAAACGGAAACAGCTGCCCGGAAATTAATCCTTATTGCCGAGATAACAATCAAATGAACTCCTCATTGCATTAGACAATAAATTGAGATATAAACCAAGAATAGTTAGCATCAACGTTTCCATATTGTCGTTCAATTTCCGACATATATATTTTATTGTAATCCAACTTTAATCTAAGAAAGGGTAATCAATATACGATATTGTTGTATGTTATTAAATGGTTTCTCCTGAACATTATGTACTAAAGTAAACAATCAAAGTTTATGTTACGAAGGATTTTATGTGTTACTACGCACCCCGGATACAGTATCGCCACGGTTGAGTAAACCACCCGATAAGTTCGTTTGTTGTTGGCGAGTTGTTGGCTTCACCCTCTGTTGCCACGGCTTGCTTCAAAAAAGAGCTCTATAACCTGGAACCTAGTAACAAATTGTGAAATTATCTGTAAATATCCCCGTGTATCCGTCAAGTAGGTAGGGGTGTTATTATAATTTATATATACCAATCAAATTCAAACATGTAGTAATATCATTCAACATTATAAGCGCGTAAAACCGAACTCACCGTAAGTCACTTTAGATATAACTAACCCTGACTGGCTGCACTTAATCAAACCGCGTTCAATGCAGGCGACACTCGTCCCGGTCCCGGTACTCCGGCCGGACGCGCTCGCCCCGGCCGCAGCCGCCGCGACTCGCCGCATCTCGCGTTATATTATTTAATTTAAGATGACGCGTGGGCGGGTCCGGACCACACTTGACGAATTAATGTAAGCCAGTAATAACACGGCCGGCGAGTAATTTATACCCGTAATGAATTATAATACATCATAGGGCGGCCCATAAACATGCCCCGCCATCACGACACTCCTTCATCGTAATAGCCGGTTTCCTATAACATAATTTACTCGATCTTATCTGGCCGTTCTTGAGGCTCGTTACGCGAATATTCTGCAGTTTTGTACAGCTACATTGGAATAACGATATGCCAACGACTAGATTACGTACAAAATGAGTGTGTTTAGGAGCTACAAGCGACATTTTCAACGACGGGTAGTTGCAACTAATTTATATAAATGAAACATTTAAATACCTACATTATGAATATGGTATACAGAATATGAATATCTGTATTACTTTCTAGAAATAACATATTTATGTCTTAATCTCAGTTGTTTAGTAATCATAACACAAGTTTCACTATTAATGAATCAATTTAGCGGCGCATGTGAAAGTTACAACATAATCTCGCCGCGGGGCGCCGCTGGCTCTGCTCATAAATACTACACAATTTAATATTCGTTTAACGAATTGTTTTGTCTTTGGTTGTCAATTACGAGGAATAATGCGGATAATTACTGTAATGGCCGAAGTTACACCGCGCGTGGGCGGCCTTATCTATTAAGAGGTGATCACACGCGCATACAAATTGACGCATTAAAGACGCTCGCCCGCGATTATAATCTTAATAGCTTTCTCAAATGAAGCTATATTGAATATTTATCCGAGAGACAGAACGGTTACATCGTTCGAGTGAGCAAACGCAGCGACGACCGTAATGTTAATGATAGGTAATAGTCTCTAGTAGCGACACGAGTTGGATAAACGACGAAAGTTTTATGCTCAAAATACATTAAACAACACGATAATACCAATAAGTAATAAAACACAAACCTTTTTATTAAAAGTTATGTTAATTAATTATACCATCAAGCAAGAGTACCTACAGTATCGACATCGTTGTCGTTAGTTTAGTACTTATAATCGTAAAGTTTAAAATGCTTTTAGCAGATCAAATAGCTGCGAGCGAAACCAATACATAACCTTTAGGTAGAGCTGTTCATATGTCAGAGAACTAATTTAATTTGGGGAAGGTTAAAACTCTGGATCGAGTCGGACATATCATGCGATCAGGACCGAGGGGGCGCGGCGCGGTTTTGGTCAACTAATTGAAAAAGTTTTTGTCGCGCAGACAAGGGTCCCGCGCGAACGACTACAGCATAGTGTGGACGCGCCTTTATTGGGTGTGCGAGCTGACGCCTGAGTGTCAATATTAGTGTTATGTTGTAATGAGGGGATTAACCGGAGGCGGGCCACACCTGTGGACTGCTTGCGTTGTATACTAGAGAATGTTCGGTGCAAACTAAACAATTCCTTTTACTCTCTACATGGCGTAATTTAGTCAGACTTACTCAAATATTTCCATGTTTGGTGTGCTATTGACTTCTGCTTATCGGGAACAGCTTCCAATGCAAATTGTCTTTTGGTATCTTTGGAAAAAAATATATCGCCATATGAATACTTCTGTACAATGTTTCACTATCCGACCGATACTAAATTTCTCCAATACGGATTCCAATACTTTGTCTTTAAACGGGCACACAGCATTATGGGAATCAGTCACATAAAATGCTTCCGGTCCGCATATCTGCGGAGGATTCAAAAATGCGGGGGTTTTGGCGTCGAAGCCTATATTTTATTTTAAAACATTGTATGACCCGTAGTTTAAACCTACAGATTGGATTCGGTTGCACTGTTTCCGAGGGTTGGGATCTAATTTTGCTATTATTGACAGTAAAATTAGCTTCTCAACGCTCAATTCAGAATGGACATCGCAGTTTTATTCCGCATTAGCATTTAACACACACAAAATAATAAAACAGGATAAAATATTGAAAATTTAAAAAAGCCCCCGATGCAACGACTTTTTAAACTACAAAAGAGCTGATAATTTTCAAAGTGCTGAACCGATTTTCATGAAACATAGCTAAGAACACTCCAGATCAGAATACCATTCTAAGAAAATAAACTAAAATCTGTTCATCCGCTTGGGCGCTACGATGTCACAGACAGACAGACACAGACAGATACCTACACAGATACATAATATAGTAAACTTATAACACCCCTCTTTTTCTTCGGGGATTAAAAATAACGAGGCAAGCAAAATTAATGGTATTTTATAACATACATAGATAAATATTTCTCTTTATTTGCATTAATACCTGCACCCTACATCAATATCCTGTACACCAGTCTGTTCCCTCACCCATTCTAAATAAAACCTGCGGATTTTTCAACACATTTTTATAATATTTTTTCAGCAACCCTTTGTTTTATTGTCCGCCGACCGTCCGCTTCCGGCGATATCATGAGGCCATTTGATCGCGGCTCTAAAAATTAAGATATTTTTCATGTAGTGTGCTTGCTTTGTTGAAAATGTAATCTGTTACTGTAGGTATGGTATGAACATACCTACATTTCGCGTTCTCATTTCAATGAGTCATTTTGATGACTTACTATCAGTACCCAGCCATCTTATATATAGACTCTTGTAACTAATACTAGGTGGTATCCTGGGTAATGTGAGTCAAAAATGTAGCTGTCGAGTAGGTATGTATTGCATTCTTTGCTTCCTTTATCAAAGATTGCATTCCGAGAGGTTACACTTTGTTCCTTACGTTGTAGGCAGTCGACATGGCAGCGTGAATTTTCAATGTGAAAGATATTATTATGAAAAACCGACCAATAATTTTGCTGGTCACTTGTAATTCTGTATTAATATGATAGCGTTTTTCTGACTACAGGCAACAGGGGCATAATAGTATATTTATTTGTATTATTCTCTGGCAGTAAGTACTCTTGAAAGCAAAAATAACCAGTTAGGCAAACAGACGAAGCTTTATTATACCTATCGAGTAGCATTGCGGGCATCTAAAGGTCAAGAACATGTTATATCACGTGGGTGTGCCTCGTGGGGTCGTTGTTATAAGTAAACAAACATTAGCGCAGCGGCGCGGCGGGCCTAGCACTGACGGCAACTATATTAAATTCCGGACGGTCAGCAATGCGCTCATTACTGCTGCCGACGACGACAGTCCGCTACTTAGGGGGAAAGAAACATGCAAGAAAGACCTAGGGGAATGCATTGATGTGTCCACAATATCCAACATAGCAAATGTTTCCTTTCTGGTGCTTTTTATTGTAAAAAATATATTGCTAACAAATTGGGCACAGGCGCTGCGAGTACTTCCTACAATTCCTACAAACTGCTGCTACTAATTAATGTTCATCTTATGTCACTTATTTATTTTGTTTTTATCATTTTCACATTTTTATTTGTACCAACGAACGAATTGGAAATCAGACATTCGGCATTTTTAACTTTTATGTAACGACATAACCAGACATAACCATACATACTCTCGCTAGTGAAATTAAATCATCCTAGGATGAAATATTTTGATTAAGAGTTACCAACCATATTCTTAAACCAACCAAACCAACTTACACTATCACAATAGGTAGACAACACGTTTGTTGGCCTCCATTCGGTATAACCAGTGCATGCAACAATAACACAAGACTTGTGTGGCCATTGTAAGAGATTAGCAACGTTTGTCCCACAGTGCACTCCAGGCGCGGGGTGGTTACGAGAACCGGATTAGTTAGTAAGTAATTCAAAGGAAAATTGCATAGGGATCAATTTAATCTTTGAACTGCTGGAGTTTTTTTATAACACACGCCCAGTCCCGCTTCTTTACTCCTGTTCCTATGTGCAGACTATGATTATAATGTCAGAGAGTGGTATCTCTCGGCGAGACCAGGACAAAACAAAATATTCTTGGAACCCTCATCGAATTGAAGCATAAGAAACGATGAGGAGATGGAGGAGTATTACAAAAGAACATCCGGCTATACATTATTTTGTCCTCCCACACAGAAAATCTGGCGACCTCGGGGGTGGCGGGACACGAGAGATGGACGAGCGCCTCGCCTCACCGGTATTTTTACACTATTTACTCCAAACGTCACGACCGTTGGCTCTCATTAACTTTCTCGACATAAAGTAGTGCTCTTTAAACTTTCTGCAATTAGCTAAACATATTTACAAACATACGCTAGAGTAAATATCTTAATAAACGGGACATTTATGCTTCTCGAAAATCTCCCTAAAATGCCAAAAACACAAACAATACCCAGTACCTTACAAGAAGAATCGGGACAAATATTTAACTCGTAATCATCTCCAAAAGTAGGTATGTCGGCTCGAAAAACAGTTTGCGCTTAAGTTTTATTGCACGGTACTTATTAAGTTTTTTCTCAACGGTGCGTGATTGTATGATAAGTGCACATCGTGGAGTAGGTAAACAGAATGCCTCGGTAATGACGGCCTCGTGACTCGTGATGTTATGCCTCGGATTCCAAGCTGCGTCGCGCGAGAGTGCTTGGAGACCAGACGTCTACTATTACTTGAGGATTTTTTTTTTATTAGAACCAGTCGTTGCAGCTGGATTTCATATTACACACAATATACGAGTATATTGCCAACCTTTGATAAGTATCGACATACTAACACTGGTACACAAACTATATTATGGTCCCAAACGAAGTAACGCTTGTTCTAATCATAAGCTACTGTTGCGTTGAAACAAATTCCAGCGTCACCCGATATCTTCACCAGACGTTCCCAGATGTTCTTGAAGACCCAGTAGGCTCCAGGCCTCCACCGATCCAACATTTATTTATTTTGGAATAGTTTGTATCGGTGCTATGGTACGACAAGAAATAGGCTGTGCCAATAGCAAGTTGTCGCATTATCGCCACATATTGCCGCTCGTTTACTATCCCCGAGCCGCGACAGATGGCCGCCCAATGCACTGCTGCCGACATTATATAATAGATACCAGTATCTGAGTGATATAAATTTGTTGTCTATGTATTGGGTGGTTTAGGCTTACGGGGGGACTTACAAATTGTCATTTTTACATTTTTTCTTATGTCTACAACCGGATCGGAACGCGACCTCGACTGACAAGACTTTCCTTCACGTATTAAATATAGATGAACACAGTCATGCATACACCTCCAGTGAACGCGCTATACATCGTTGCATATGTATATATAAGTATATGAGAAAATATAGAACACCGTGTTCTTAATAAAGTTAAGCAGTCGGTAATTCAGTTACCCAGTGAGCTTAATGTCGGGATAAAATGTAAGGCGAGCGTTTAGCAAGATTAAAATAGAGATGGCCGAGATGAGTCTTACATTAATTAAATTATGAGTATTAACAATATATTCAACGATAGGTAATATTAGCAGACATTAAACTTAATACCATGGACATCTCCATTTTCTTAAGAAGATATATAAGTTACATACAATGTGATTACTATTAGGAGCTACAAATTAATTATTTAGTAGTCTTCGAATCTTGTTTATATGAGCCTGACCTCTATGGCCTACCTCTGGTTATACTTTGAAATGGTTCGCATATAGATGGAACGATGTACGATGATATAGGTACATCATATTGCCAAATTGTGTGAACCACTACATAAAAAATATTAAACAGTTACTTCCCAGTAAATTAGGGATCACTCTTGTGAAAGAGTCTTCAAGGAATAGTTGCGGCGTAATGTCCGCCGCGCCATTCCTTGATATAAATACACCGACGTTTAAACGACGTCGGTGTGCTCCCCATGGCGCAGGTCCCCGGGGCGGCTGTCAACGCATGCGGCGACGCGTTCGAATGTTCTTGCCTTTACGCTGAAGGAGTTTCTGATTGCCGCAGCAAATTTCCTCTAGTCTACGATGGTAAATGTGTTTCTTATTCATCTAATCTATACTACATATAATATATTTTGTGACGGCAAGTCGACCACAGCAGTCGGCAGCTTGTATTCCGTGCTATTGTCATAAGTCGCGGGCTAGACAGGATGTATTTATATCAGTCGTCTACAGTTTAATACACTGTGTCCTATTATAAGAAACCTCGTGACAAGTCAGACGCATTGTTTCAGAACATTGTTGTAACTGTAGAGCTTTTGATTGAACTCCAAGCAAATTATATATTTAGTAAATAACGTCTGTCACTACTATATGCTGATATACAAACATTGTGTTTGTGTGGGAGCCAATATCTACAATATCTACAATATGAAAGTCGAGTGCAAAAAGAAAAAGTGTTTAATATCGCGGCCGCGGGATTATTGCTTCATATCTCAGTTTTATTGCGATTTGCTCCACAATTCTCCCCCTCCCCCTGCCGACTTTCTCCCCTTGATAGTATTGTCCTGTCTTGATGTCTTGCTCAGTTTTTCACAAGTAACTATAACTCGTTCGTTGACACTTTCTAGTAAACATTAATTGTAGGTCACGTTACCCGCGAAACATTTCTAGCAGCGTGCGAGGGCACTCGAATCAGTCGAGTTTGCACCTTATTACCGGTAGGCGAGAATAACTATTTATTTTTTGTGTGTTTTTTGCGGAGGGACACTTCTGTGTGTAGTACTAATATTATGTAATTTGAATCAGTGTTGTCTAGAATGGCACAATAGTAATGCTACGCCAGGTATTCTCTTCCCGTGACAGCCGGATCACGTGATTGGCCGAGGACTACGTCATCTGCTTGATTCCTTATTGTATTAGATGTCAATCGTAATAACTACACTAACCGTTGCGTAGTCTTGTGCCATCGTGGGATGAGAATACCTAGTTTTATGATACAATGTCCCGTGGTTGTATGTGATGAACATTTTTACTCTCTAATCGGTAGGGATCATTATTATTATTGACATGAGTTGTCTTAGATGATCTAACTAATTTTCGAAAGACATGTGAAATCCGCCAACCCGCACTGGGCCAGCGTGGTGGATTATGTCCTGAATCCCCCTCATGTTGAGAGGAGGCCCGTGCCCTGGAGTGGGACATCAAAAGGGCTAACTGATTATTATTATTTTTTACTACTAACTGCTTAGCTGTTACTAAGAGATTGCCTCTTCTATTTGTCTACGTCCAACTAACATGAAATAAATATAAAATAATAATGTAACGTATGTGACTTCCGTAGCTTTCAACTCACGTTTAACCCGTGCTGCGTGAGTAGTGGGTGACAAATAGCGGCGGCACCCAATTAGCCGCATAAAAAGTGCGCACTCGCACCCAGCCGCACCCAGCCACACCGAGCCGCGCCACGTGCCTACTCCTCGTCAATTACACATGACGTATCCACTCCGCCAAGCCGGATGACAAGACAGCTTTACTATTAGTAAAAAATGATACATATGTGTTGAAGAAGTTATCCCGTTCCATTTATAAATCACTGTCACCCGTTAAAAATAATGTTATGGGACATACTTATTCGTTTATGCATTTGTTTATTATTTTAATACTTTAACTACTTAATGCTAGTGTTGTTTATTAACGCTTATCAACCGGTGACATACGGCTGACCAACAGAGGTCGCGATCGGGCGGAAGTTCATATTATTATTATATTTACTTACCAACATTGTAGATATTGTTATATTTATACCTAATCAACGTTTCTTGAGAATTATTGTTGTTACAAATCAGAGCAATATTGCAATGCCATAGCAAAATATTGAATTATGGTGAAATAAAAAAATAATCGTTATAATAATTAGATACGATCACAAAAGAGTATAATAGTAATATGGCTTCGTTCGTACACATACAAACAGGGCTGATAGTCTTCAAACCAATGTTCGGTTTTGGACCAGCTGAAGTCGCGAGACGGCGAATATCTTATTTTTTACAGCAACAACGCAAATATTAATGTACAGCATGCAACTTTTTGTGCGACGACGATGCTGGCGAGTTGCCAGACATGACAAACTGCTCGCTTCGCTTGGTACATACACTAATTTTGAATCTTAGCGTGTGTCAATAGAGTTGTGTTTTCTGCCAATTGATATGGATTTTGTTCGGGAGTCCGAGGCACGACATTAATTAAACGCGCAGCACGGCTAGTTGATCTAATATTAATGATTTGTAGAGTCACTGGTCGGTGATTTATTGGACATAAAACTCATATTAAACACCGTTTGGCGACGCGCATCCTGTCGGGGATGGGCCGCCCGCCGCAGTCGCGTCTCTACGTGGAAGCTACGGATGTTGATAAAATTTATTTTTTTCCTATCATGTTAAGAAGTAATACCTACTTAGCTTTAAAACAATTAGTATATTTAATGCCATAAAAACCCTGTGATTGCAAAACGACTTATAGGGCTGCGAGGAGGCTTATTTTAAATCTACCCCAACCTTGATCTCTGATGTGTTTCGTACATCTTACGTTATTTTTGACGTATGGTATGTCTTGTCTTGTGTTTGACTTTTTATAACATCACCGTAGGTATTTAATTATTAAAATTTTTAGAGGTATTAAATTTCCCTCTTTTTGTATTTAAGGTATACCCGTAATGGCCAGTCGCGCCCTGCAGGGTGGAATCCTTTGCGCACTTGTAGAAACTACATAGTATTCTCAAACAGACTACTTCAAACCACAGCAACCTTTATTTAAAGAAGGACACATCAGCCTAAGGGACCCAAGGGACAGGGCAATCCTACCAATTGGATAGGTAACGAGTGTACGGTGCTTATGTATGACAGTACGGCTACACAAATCAAGGTGCTCAAGGTATTTGTTTTTTTTTGTTTCGGTATATTAAAATGTTGTAATGTATTTCATGAATAAATAATGATGTTTGCAAATGGAAATTTTATATTAATAATTAAATATATAACAAATAAATACGAAGACAAAATAGTTACAACTATATTCAGGAGGAATCTGGATTCGCTGAATAGTAAGTAATAACAAGCAGGAAAATGGCAGCTCCCTATTTGGACGTAAATTCTGTTGAGTAGGTACCGACAAGAGGTAAGGAACGATTAGATGACGTCACAACCCGCATCATTATTAAGCTCGAGGATAAAAGTCAGTGTAGGTAAGTACAGGCCGAGCTAAATTGACTAAAGCACTCATAAGTTATTCAAATAGAAAACCATACACAATAAAAACATTAATGTAATATTTGTAACAATATTAAAATAAGCTTACTCGCCAATGGAGTCACTGTATTTTATTGTTTAGTGAGTACCTAACACATACATATAAATCCACTGACACGAAATTTGGGTTCCACTTAATTACGCTACAAAAATAAGGAAATCGTTTGCTGCGAACGCAACACGGGAGAGGACGGCCTTATTAAAACAAACAAAATAACATTTTACTTTGCCGTATTAAAATACTTACTATACTGAATTCCCTTCACATCGAGGGGACGCCCTTTCCCAAGCAGAAGTGGAACCAGGGTTACTAAGAGTTATTATCATAAATAATATATCTAATTTAAACAACAAATCGGTTAATAAGTATATTTTTAATATATCGAGTTGGTCGGTCGTTTTTAGGGTTCCGAAGTCCCTACGAGGATCCGTTATAAGATCATCCAGTCCGTCCGTCCGTCGCGTCCATCCGTCTGTCCCGGCCTGTCACAGGGTCATAACTTCTACAGTTTCCGACGGAAGTTGATGTAATTTGGTACAAAAATATTTTAAGAGTAGATCTCACTTTCAAAAATATAAAAAGTAGCAAAATTACCTTTTTTTAGGTACCTTCCCAAACATCGAAAGAGGGGATATTTTTTTAGTTACCCCATCAATAGGGGGTATCGCTGAAAAGCTATTTTCAAATGAAATGGTGTTTTCATACAACATTTTATCATAAACAATTCCGTACGAGACTTTTAACTTTTAAAGATTTAATTAAAATTTACGCAATGAATTCCGACACTATAATTACATTTTTTTCTATTGCAAACACATTAATAAGATTATGGAGTCGATAATGGATACATTGTTCACCAATTCCAATGAAATAACAGAAATAAATTTATATTTTATGGTTATACGTGTATTTCTTAGTATATAAAGGTGTCGAAAGATGTCGGTAGTAGTATGTAAACAACTTTAGTATTTCAACCTGGGGTGAAATTTTAAACAGATTCCCTTCAATATCTCGGAACCCTTGATTGTGCATGGCTCGACAAGAACTTGGCGATTTTTTTTCTTATGTTAACTCTATTTTCATATCCAGATTAAAAAATACACTCGGCTACGAAGAAGAACGTCTTTTTCATACTGGGGCAATAAATAATAGTATCAACATTCCTGTTAACTTAACTCAGCAAAAATAAGGAAAATATATTAGTAAAAAAAATATCTGTAACACAATAAACAACTACACACGGAAGTTAATAAAACAGTTAAGTACCTATACGATAGCGTACGACAACATTTACTTGGAAATTACGTCCATCTTTAACCTTTTTAAGATGACATCTCGGTTTATCCGTTTATGAGAACACGTGTATCAATAAAATAATAATGACTTATTTACTGCTAAACGAACCGTCTCCTTGTGGAAATTCCCGTCGGTTTTTCAAGTACGTCAGCGCTAATACATTTTTGACCGATTTTATAGATTTGATAGTCGACTTACGATATTAAAATTGCCTCTTCTTTTTGGTAAACTAGATGTGTAGTATGAAATCTCTGTTACGTACAGAATCGATAATTAACCAGATAACTTTGTCCGAAATACCAGAACGTTCCTACTCTTTTGAGAAATAAAGGTATCGTAGTATGCCTGGTTTAGACGCCGACTTAAGGCTAATTAATAATATACCATAAATACTTTATTTGTGAAGTCTACAGGGATAGTGCCCCGGCTCTCACTCAACTCTCCTGGCTCATGACGCAGCGGCCCTCGTGCACGCGTCATCACCTGTCGCCACCCGCGCTGAGGACTTTCTTGAGCAGTGAGCACCATCTAACGCCACGACTTATTTGTGTCGGTATTCAGATACTCTCAGCTTAGTCGGGTTACAATAAGATCATATAATTTATCCCATGATTTAACGCATTTCTTTATCTTGCTCATAGAAAATAACCTATTGAAAGAATTAATTATATATCCTCCTCGTTCGCTCAATAAAATACCAGGGGATATTATTACGTACCTCGCGAGATAGTATCAAGATGGCCCTACTCTATATTCCGGATGCTTGTTTGTGATTCTCCACGGTGTACTCACCGTGCGGCGGGACCCGTAAATAAGGGTGTGCGTACATTAACGCCGACGCAATTATCCACGCTCCATGTTCGGTGTGCCTAGTGCGGGTGGGGGTAGGGGGGCATTGTTTCCAACAGTTTAAGAAAATGTAAATGTATGCTAATCGCGTTTTAGATCTGTTTGTCGACGGACAAAACGCTCGCGACTTGCCGCCGTCTCCCCTGCCGGTGTGCGCTAGGGCTACTCCGGGCAAAATTATAAAGCCTTTACACAAGCGCAGTAAGCCAAACATTTGGTTAAGAAGCACGCTTTGCAGGACTTAGTCATACTAAAGCAATGATAAATGGTGGTGGTGGTGATTAAAATAATTAGAGGGCTCCTAAGTACTCGTATGGATCAATGTTTTAGCTCTACCTGACGATAACACAATGTTTGATCGAAGAAAACCATTTCATGCTACCTTGATTGATGAAGCGTCACTACAATTCCTTAGATAGGAGAGGTGCCGGTAGCAACCCTATGGTACCAATCGTAACAATCGCTGTCACCTGGTGTGGTGGGGCTAAGTGCTGTTTGAAAATGACTTAAACCGGCAGAATTGCCTATTCGTGAGCAACTTGACACGTTTAGGCTGGTAGTGGCCGATTGTTGAACACAGATGATTGTGCTCAGCGAATGGAAAACACTCTTTCATCGGTTCTTTATGACATAAATGTGTCTTGTCAATGAGGAGGTTCCCTTGCCATCAGCTTACTAAGGTCGTAAATAAGGATTTACATACTGACTACCTAACTCTTTCTCGTCTTTATAGGATTGATAGTATCGCTCTTATGGTTTTTTATTTATGTTGGTGAAGTAGTTATCTAGTTGCAATTTATTAAATTATGATTGTCAAAATATAGCAACATCTATTTGTATTCAGACTTCAGTTAAGTATCACCAGACATCATCATCAGTCAAACACAGTCATGACATAAGTAATAGGACATTAGAAGCTACAAGAACATTTTGAATAATCCATCTCCCGACCATTAAGACTGAATTTCCATACTCGCATCATTTCCATGCATCGTTCGTTCTATTCACGTGCATTAGCGTGAGAGGTATGTGCGCGCTCCGAGGGCGGCGCGCGCGGCGCGGGCGGCGCGGGAGCCGCGGGAGGCGCTTGGTGTATGCCGTGACATTCGCATGTTGACGAAATTGCATGTTATCGCGGTATAAGGAAGTATAGTGTTGCGAGAATTTACCTACTATATCAGTAGGAAAGTGAGTTTAGTAGAATTAGATAGGTAATAGTACATTGTTACACAAGGGGTGAATGTTACTTATTTTGGCACGAGACGTGGTTTGGACGCCAATAGTTCGAAGGACAAAATAAGTATTTCACCCGAGGTAAACACTGTGGTTTTCATTACGAATACAAGGAAAGTAAAAATAAAAACAGGAATTGGCTAAAGAAATAATACAAGGAAGTATGAACAATAACTCGAAACTGACTCTGACTCTCTGAACTCTACGAAAAACAAATGAAGATCGGAATGCCGTCAATTTGGTTTTTTTTTTCGTTGGCCGACCAACTTTATTATTTAGCCATTATTTTTCATTTTCATCCTTAAATATTTTGCCCAAATGTTATTTTAAAGAAATTGTTGAAACTAAATTATAATTAAGTCATTTAAAAATATATGTTCTTTAATTAATACTTAACTTTATGTTATTTCAATTTTACATCGCGCATTTCAATTGAGTGACTGTAGCAAAAGTTGGAACATGGTTCCATAGAAATGTGAAAATGGAACAGTTTTTTGGAATAGTTTTTTTTTAATAATTTGACAGCTGTCAGTTGAAAGCGATTCTCCCCGGGGCGGAAAAGTATTACTTTCAGACCTACTTTCCGAGTATGAGTAATGAAAACACATTTAATAGTCTGCGTAAGTAAGTACACTACATTTTAAAGGTATTCTTAATATTCACAATTTGTTTTGTCCTTTTACTAAATTCAGTGTGGGACGGCAAACACACACCGTGCTAGCTGTAACGTGAATATTCCGTTTGTACAGCGCCCGAAGGCATCTGACGTGTCCTAAGCTTAGCAGCTCACATGATGAGGGAATGGGAATACTTTAAAATATTTATCGGCCAATATGCAATAATGTAATTAGAGAGACTATACAGAAATGTTCAGATCCGGTATAGGTACATGGATTGTAGCAACACTAGCTGTGCAGCGGAATATATATATGGGGGTGATTTTAAGATTCCTCCCCGCCGTGTGCCACAACCCCGGACGGAACGCAATTTTTGCAAATACTTTATGCTAATGTTTACCGATACCGTATTAAGCCGCTTTCATTACTCCACTGAGCGAGGCGAGCCACGGAGCGAGGCGAATACACGACACGCGAGACATAAATTTGAATTGAATTTAGTGGGAAACAATCTGTTTGCACAAATTGCGGAGTTGGGCTCGTTAACATACAATAACAGTACGGTCGGTGCGCCGGCGCGCCCGCGCTGTGTGCATCGCAGAGTCGATTGAATGCACTCAGCGTTACCTTCTAATGTACCTACCCTTTTATTTTAGAAGGTTATTCAATAAAGTTACACATCAGTAGGTTTGATAGATCATTACACACAAAATCGCGAAAGCCCAAACATTAAAAAAATTAGGATCTCTCTAATGTCCTCATTTTTAATCCCCAAGGAAATAAATAGGGGTGTTATAAGTTTAAAATGTGTACCAGTCTATGTGTCTATGGCATCGTAGAGCTTTGGCGGATGAACCGATTTTAATATAATTTTTTTTTATTAAAAAAAATCTTATCAATACCATTATTAGCTATGATTCAAGTAAATCTGCTCAGCCGTTTGAAGATTATCAGCTCTTTGCTAGTTAATGTAAGGATATAAGCAATTTCGACAGGACAGATCGATTCGAAATTTGGTATCTAGTTACTAGTTGTTACCTGTCTAAATTTGGTATCCGGATTTGATATTGCAAGGATTTGGTTACCTTGACCTGATGCTGTAGCGTCACTTGGAATCTGCAGAATACCCAAATTTTCACTTACTTACAACATAGATATCGTGTTTAGTCTTAATGAATAGGTTATAGATAATCTTGACCTGATGCTGCAGCATCATCTGGAATCTGCAAGATAGATAGCCTACTCCCTAGCAACTAACAGCAGAGGTTTCGTGTTTGGGCTTATTGGAATAATGGATAAAAGCGTGTCTACTAGTGATAGGTATGAAGCATACATTTTATCAGAGGGTCGTTGCATCGGGTGTGTTTAAAATTTTTAATTTTTAATTATTTAGATATAGTACAGAATACATTTTTCATTAAACGCGCTTATTTTACGCGCCAGTTCATTGGAGCCTTTATTATACTCTACAAGTAACCAATTCGCTGTATTCTTTCCCATCTCAACTCGCTTTTTCATTTTAGATTCGTTTAACAACGCGAGACGTCCCGTACATTACTGTAACGAAGTTTCGAGTCCTTACGCGACGTTAGTAACTTCGTTTCGCGCGCACGCAACACAAGCGATACAATTATATTCCCGATATAACGACGTTTGCTCAATCCGGTTCAATGAAGTGATTTGCGATTGATTCAGTCTTTTATGTTTAAGTGCCCTCGCCTTATAAGGGTCGCGGCGGCGTTGTGGCAACGTCGTTGCACGGGCGTGGCGTGCATTTTAAAAGAGTTGAGGCGTGGGCAGCAATGCTTTCTCTCATTCCAGCAGCAACGTAAGCCACAAAACGAAAAATGGCAGCGGCCACCCGTTATGTGTGGTCACATTTCACGCGACCACCGCCGTTACCGCGACTCCGCCGCGACTCTAGCAGATAAGCGCACTGTATAATTATAATTCTAAAGAAAACCTAGACGTGCGGTGTTGCTTGGGCGTCCACCCCTTGGTGCAGCCTGGAGTCCAGAGCGTGTGAAGCCTCTTAAAACCATTTAAATAAATTTAATTGTATTTTGAATATTTTTAAATATTTTTTATATTGTACATGTTACCAGGTTGCTATTTCAAAACCCTTTAGTATTATAGATAATACTAATACACCAAAAATATTTTGGTGTCGTTATTTTATTTCTGAGTGAATAGGTGAACCTATGAAAACAGTGACAAACTAAGTATTATAAATACGCCACATAACAGTTTATTTTACTGCAAAAATGTTTATTTTATTCCAGTGTACTTCGCCCATTCCTTGCAGCGTCTTTGCATTATTTAATATTTTATGCAAAGAATATTTTTGTGTGATTCTAAGTGTAGAACTGTGCACAAGTAATAAATACAGCAGTCCATCCCATCCGAGCCGACAAGGGAACACAATCATAGTAATGAAAAAACACCGCCCTCCACAGATTTATGTGCCGTTGAAAACTTTGAAATACTCACCACCAGAATAATATTCCTACGGAAACTGAGAGTGAGCTTCATTTTTAACCCCCGACGAAAAAAGAGGGGTGTTATAAAATTAACATATGCATCTGTGTGTCTGTGTATCTGTGTATCTGTGTGTCTGTGTATCTGTGTATCTGTGTGTCTGTGTATCTGTGTATCTGTGTGTCTGTGTATCTGTGTATCTGTGTGTCTGTCTGTGGCAACGTAGCGCCCAAGCTGATGAACCGATTTCAATTTTGTTTCTTTTGTTAGATAGCTATTCTGATCGAGAGTGTTCTAAGCTATGTTTCATGAAAATCAGTTCAGCCGTTTGAAGATCATCAGCTCTTTTGTAGGTAAAAAAGCCACACTCGCGGCCAAAACGAACTTCCACGGCTCGAATCCTTTCGAAATTTGGGCTCATTGGAATAATATCTTTGCATCACTTGAGAACGGCTGAAACGATTTCGCTTTATTATATTTTTAAATGATCGTAATAGTCTGAACTGGCTTTTTATAATATCATAAATTTGAAAAGTTTCCCGGATTCTGGAAAAAATGATATTTTATCAATTTTTATATGAGATTTGTGTATGAACTGAAAACGTTCCATAATTCACGTTTCAAATGATGAATACGCGCATGCGTTAAATTTAGTTTGTTTTGTTAATGGTCATGGAATATTACGCAATAATAATTCTAGAGGTCGCTGCTCCGCCATTGAGAAAAAATACAGAAAAACAAATCCAATTTAAAATAATTTAAGCTTTATTGGAAATTCTTCCCCTGGGCTGCTCTCGTCCACCTCAACCAGAGTTTTACATAAAATTTAATCATAATTGATAATCTTTTACTAGGAATTAAACCTCTGTGGCATCAATATTTAGATTCGTTGTCTATTCTAATGTCAATGATTATAATGTCATAATCATCGACTACCTAACGATGAAAGCCATATTTTTAAAAAAGAAGAAGAACAAGATAATGTCTCATACTTTTACACAGATTTTCTATTGATTATTGTACATTGCATAAGTTATCTTAGATTATAAATGTGGAAGCCAAAACGACTGATGTAAATGGCGTTTTCATAATCTGGCATCGAAACTAGTTGTACCAGATGAATTTGCGAGATGAGCTATGAATATTGAGCTACGGGAGCTACGTAAATCTCGCTCACTTAATTATTTGGAAGAACTACTAGGTAAAGTATACATTTGATGAAAAGGTCGTCGCATAGGGGTTTTTAATTTTCAATTTAGATTTATATACGAACTAGATTGTTTTATAAACATCTCTGCGGTGTATGCGTCTACTCGATGTGAGTTTTTCTCAAGGTACTTTTAGTGTAAGCAAATGTGCCATAAATAACTTAATAACTACCTATTAGCCCTAGTATGGCTATGAGTGATTGTCATGAAATAGTTTGATACGATGTTTGTGAAATGAACTAAGAATTTGTAATAACAATGACTTATTATCACAAATTCTTTGTGAGAAATGAAAGGACCTATCAGGTGCAAACAACTTTTAAAAATAATTTGAAACCATTTTTTTTTTTCAATTAGCTCAGAATTTACACAGTTATATGATATTCCTCACGAATAATATCCATACCAAGTGTAGCACCTTCCATATATAATTTTCTGTGTAGGAACTACATGTTCATAGCACATTTTTTATAGGTATTACATTAGAGGAAACATTGAGATGTTCATTAGCTCATTTTATTACTCGTATAAGGTAAAGCCTAAAGCAAGGTACGGTTAAAGTCGTTATTATTCAAGAAAAGATGGTCGATGGAGATGCGGGTTGTTAGCAGTGCAAACAAGATGTTAGGTAGGGCGCGACTTGCTAATCGCGCGAACTATCGGACACGGGCGGTTATACGAAAAGTTTGGCAATCGCGGAGCTTAAAATCAAGTCCTCATATTCAAAAAAAGTTTTTATAAATATTAGCCTAGTCGCCAAGCAGAGAACTATTATTTAGAATATCAGTCGAAATAATGATATAATAATAATATCGTTTAATTTAGAACATAACTCGCCACTGTATATTAAAAAAAAAACTACTAAAACAATATAAAGTCAAATATAACATTCAGAACACATTTCTCACAAGAAAACTTTTTCCCCAGACAATAATAATAAACGGTAATTTCATAATGTGTATTAATCTCGGGGAGAGTTCCCCATGATCATTCTCAATGCGTCGCGTGGCTAGGGCGCGGGCAGCAGCGCGTGCCTCCGCCGCGCCGCCGAGGCGAGGGCCGCGCCCTCAGCGCTCATGGAATAAGTTTGAAACCTTCAAACGACGGGTAAATGAGCCCACCGCTTGCAAATACTAAGTACAGCCTCACTTTTCCAATTTCCTTTATCCCTATTCATTTATCCGCACTATGTACCTAACAACTTTCGACGCTTTTAAATAATAAACACCCGTCCTCGTAGTTATTAAAAGCACTTAATAATTATTAATGTTAATGTTGGTATTATTAATACTTACTACTACTCGCTCTAAGCAATTTTGGGCAGGAGAACAAAAAAATAACAAAATCTTTGGTAGAGTCTTCATCAGTCATCGATCAGTGCAGCTAGCGAGGCACTTGTGAACTCTTTGGAATGTCCGTTTTTAATGTAGCCGAACAAGTAGTCTATCGTTTCCGGGATACATTTAAAACGATAGCCACCAAACGTCCACGTAATCTGTGATCGGAGAGATGAGTTATTTGTCGTTGATATAGGCCCATGGAATCTCAGTGAATTAATTATCCATCATCATCACCTTGCCCTTCTCCCACACTAGGTGGGGTCGGCGCAGCACGTTCTCTTCTTCCATTCAAGCCTATCAACCGTCATCTCTGCACTCACTCCGTTTTCGGTCATACCCTCTTCCACGTGAATGAATTATTATAAATCAAAATTTATTATTTTGTTGTGAAACGTATCTACATTCAAAACGCTCTTGCACCTAACGCTACTAGGAAAACATAACTTTGTGCGGGCGCCCGCGCCGCCGACAGATATAGATCTGGCGTGAAAATATTATTATTTAATCCAATCGCCTCCGTTGTATGCGTCCTTTGCGCTAACTGCACTGCCCTCACTAATTTATGACCTCATAAACGCTTGTTGGTTATATTTCGTAAAACATTGTTCCTTTACACTGTTGCTTCGGCTTTATGTATTCATAAACTTTTGTGTTATGTTTATACTTTACGCTACAATAAAACTAACATTTTATCAAATAGACCCGGTTTAATGATCCCTTCAACAAAATATATGACGACATTTATTTCTTCAATAAATTCCGAAGTAGATATATTATAAGAACTTGGCACGACTACTGTACAAATACAATTTAATTAATCGAATGGATGTTCTAGAATCGAGATGTCCTGTATAGGTACTAAACTAAGTGAATGTTATTACAAAGGCAAACGACAGTCTCCCTTTTTTTGTCGCAAAAACTGTTAAATACTTGTGTTGATATCTCTTTTTATAGAATAAATCAATGAGGAACCGGGAGCGCTGGGATTTTCGCATTATTCTCGCATTGGGCGAGATTGTGCGCACTATCAATGTGAGAGAGTTTGCCGCAATGGCCGGTCGATGTCCGCGCGGTGACTAGCGATCAGACTCGGTAGGCACCTATTACACTTTTTTTTCCAACACCCCATATTTATTAACTTCACATGAGTCTTGTATAAATGTATCTGTCCATCCATTCTTCTGCGATTGACTGGTGCCGAGTACGCATGCGTAGGTATTCTTCTTCTTCGTTCAACTATTAACTATTAAGGCTGAAGCGCCCATCTAGCCCGCGAAGTTCAAATTTTTTGAGTTCTTTTAGATTTTTTTCAATATCTGACTATAATAAAAGACAAATTTTGTAATTCGCGAAAAAGACCGTGTGCAGTGCATTTATTAATATCAGCTATCCAGATAATCTGGCAATTTTTGTATATTTAGTAATTTACTAGTATCATATCGACCGTGATAATATTTAGAGTAAAATAAATGTATTAATAAATGCACTGCACACGGTCTTTTTCGCGAATTACAAAATTTGTCTTTTATTATTGTCAGATTTTGAAGAATTTCTAAAAGGACTCAAAAAATTTGAACTTCGCGGGCTAGACAGGCGCCTTCACCTTAAGAACAAAAACCCAAATCTTCTTGATTGATACTGGCACGCAGAATGCACTATGGAAGTACCGCCCTGCGAAATAAAGAAAAAAACTGCCACCGTTTGTCAGTCAAAGTATTGTATTCTCTTTGAGTCAAAGAGTCAGTCAGTTACCGAGTGGAAGTTACAACTGTGTTAACTGTGTGTGTCAAACGCATGGTAGTGTATAATTATTTATTTATTAGTTTAATGTATTTTTAAGTATTATAATATAAAAATATTAGCTTTCTGCACTCCTTCGCCATACAAACTTTTTACTGTACCAAATTTCATACTCCACCATCCACGTAATTTTCGTAAAAAGGGATAAAAAGTTTTTGCTTCGCGTATTAATATAATGATTCTACGCGGGCTGTCAGAAGCTGTCAGTTGTCACGAAATGTAACTGCCTAGTCATAGCAGGAGGACTATTCCCAACAGTGGAGGTCTCCCTACTGAAAGGAAGGATTTATAAAATATAATATATTAATGAAATACTTTTGTCTTTTCTAATTCAGGATCCTACTGAACATCTATGGAAAATTTAACTATCGCCTGTTATTCTATTTTTCATTTTTTTTCTTGATTTTTCGTATTAATGATAGGAGGAAAGATATCCTAAATATGCCCTCTATATACTGACTCCCGTCCCAGGTCTTTGGTATACATACTGATTGCAAATTGATACAGGCGCTGCGCGGGCGGGCTAGGGCGAGCGGGGCCCTTCGCTGAGTCTAATACAATTTAGTCAGTGTTTAAATGTTTTGGCTGCTAATTTATCTTCGCCCAAGGTCTTCACAACAGTATGTATTTGTATGAATTATTATATAAAGTATTTTCTACGACAATAATAAGATTACGTTGTGTTTTGGATAGAGGTTAGTTTCTAGTCCTACCTTCTGTTAGTGCCCACTGAATAAATATTTTTTACACACAAAACCTCTATATCCTCAGTTAAAGTATACTTAAACTACAATAAACCACCCAACAACTCCGGTACTTCAGTACTTCAGTTTTAACTGCAGTAATTTAGATTTATAAATATTTGGAGTACGTTGACACAGCGCTAACAAACACCCGCGCGGGCCCCAGGGACACTCGGTATCACACGACACCCAAAGTCACCGACTCGTCTTTAAAGCGATGCCATTTGTCAAAGCGTTTGCTAAATTAAGGTAGAATATCAAGTGCAGATACAAATGTATGCACGCGTAAACACATCGTCGAGAGCTTAGCTTTACAATTGCTAAGCGAAAAACATCCATGTTTGTACGGTGGTAAAGCCGAGTGAGAAGGTTTGCGCGCATGTTATTGACAGGTGGATTCAATCCCCGCGGCCATTGTGTGGCTCTCAAAAACATCCTGAGCATGAAGTGCGGGCCAGAGTTCCTTGAAAGCGTTTGAAATCCAGTTTCACGGTAAATAACACGTCGATCAAATATGAAGTATCGCTCGAATGAAATGTAACACCGAACTAAATTCCGTATGCTTGCTATGTGCATGTCTTTGGGTCACGTTACAGCGCAGTGGAAGAAGCCAATCAGTGCTGAGGGCAGCATAAATAGCGTCGACGCATAAATAGCGTCAGCGCTTCTTTAATGTTCTAATTCGTTAGGTAGTTGAGTAGGTGCGCTACCAAAGAGATAGTCTTTGTGCGCTACACTCCGCTCCGAGCGCTCCCAGAATTTTGCTAAATTAAAACATTCGCTCAAATAACTGTATTACCCATAAAGAAATAATTTTCTTAGTCTAATTTAAGCTTGTATATATAAATATAGCAAACATTTTATAAAATGATATCTAATGAAAAACTAATTAAAGGAAATAAAATTATTTTATTCTGGTCAACACAATTAAAAAATAACTATTAAAACGTTATATCTATTCAAATAAATAAAGTTGGAGTGTCTGTTTGTAATATCAACATAACACCTTTTCACTAAATGCATATGAAACTACATACGACACCTATAGCAAAAACGCGTTTTTTTTTTTGTCTGTCTGTCTGTCTGTGTGTTTGTTCCGGGTAATCTCCAAAACGGCTGGACCGATTTTGACGGGACTTTCACTGGCAGATAGCTGATGTTATAGGGAGTAACTTAGGCTCCTTTTATTTTAGAAAAACAACATTAAAAAAATGGGTCCTGTCGCGCGGGCTCAGAACGCGGGAGCGGGCTTTTTTGCTAAAGTAAATTCCACGCGGACGAAGTCGCGGGCTCAGCTTTTATCCGAACAATGTAGGGAGGAACTCATTTCGCCAATAATGGGATTTGTCCGGCTGCGACTGGAAGTTGGCTGGTAAGTCGTGAGCAGGTGACTGATGACGTGACGCGCGCCACATGTTCGTGAGCAGGTGGACTGATGACGTGACACGCGCCACATGTTCGTGAGCAGGTGGACTGATGACGTGACACGCGCCACATGTTCGTGAGCAGGTGGACTGATGACGTGACGCGCGCCACATGTTCGTGAGCAGGTGACTGATGACGTGACGCGCGCCACATGTCCGTGAGCAGGTGGACTGATGACGTGACGCGCGCCACATGTCCGTGAGCATGTGGACTGATGACGTGACGCGCGCCACATGTTCGTGAGCAGGTGGACTGATGACGTGACACGCGCCACATGTTCGTGAGCAGGTGGACTGATGACGTGACGCGCGCCACATGTTCGTGAGCAGGTGACTGATGACGTGACGCGCGCCACATGTCCGTGAGCAGGTGGACTGATGACGTGACGCGCGCCACATGTTTGTGAGCAGGTGGACTGATGACGTGACGCGCGCCACATGTCCGTGAGCAGGTGGACTGATGACGTGACGCGCGCCACATGTTTGTGAGCAGGTGGACTGATGACGTGACGCGCGCCACATGTTTGTGAGCAGGTGGACTGATGACGTGACGCGCGCCACATGTCCGTGAACAGGTGGACTGTTGACGTGACGCGCGCCACATGTTCGTGAGCAGGTGGACTGATGACGTGACGCGCGCCACATGTTCGCGGTGGATGCAAGCGGCGGAGGACCGTCATGTCGGGAAGTCATTTCCGGAAACCTTTGTCCAGGGCCGGACGTCTTCCGGCTGATGGACGGATGGAGCCGTAGCAGCTGGGTTAGAACCGCCGCCCGCGAGACACTAATGATGGTTGTATGTATGCCGTTCATAATTGTTACTAGGCGTCGCACTACTACCACAAAGAAGTACTATCATAAACTAGTTAGGTATTCATTATTGTACTAATTGTGATATATTTATCCTCCTAACTCAATTAACGGCGCCTTCGGTACCTATCCAATTACTGTTGTCGGTAACACCTACATTGGACTCGTCATTGTATTATACACTTTTCCTTTGTTTACAAAAATAAGTTTATGACTCTGGGTACATATTCTCCTGTAATATCCTGTAGCTATATAATGCGTAAATACGTTTGCTGGGAATCGCTTACAATTGTACAGAACTTAAGGAGCAATGCTTAATTCCCGATTCCCGACAAGAAAGCTGGACTTATCTTGCGCCAGTCGCGCTCATAATACGACTGATAACGTTTAATACACCCGGAGTACACGAGGCCAGCGGGGCCCGCGGGGCCCGCGGAGCCGGCGGGCCGGCGGAGGCGCACACCAATCTGACATTATTTGCCTCTTTAATTAAAATGTGCCTTACATCCCCATCAACTAGAATGAACGCGGGATTCAAAACCACAACACAACAACGAAACATAAACATCAAATTGATTTAATTGAATATTAGTAGAGACCTACAGACGTCAAAATGTTAAATTTTATCAGGGTTGTTCAAAAGGTACAATAACAATAATATGGAGGATAATCAGATTTATACTCTCGATCTAAATTTAAGTACAACTTTACAAACAAACAAAATATTGCATTGGTAAAATCCTATCAGGCAGTGTCGGGGGCGTAACGCCGCGAGGTTGTAATTAACGGTTGTATGTAACTTATTCTGTTGCACTTTGGGTGAATTTACAAGAACAGCTCCATATAAAATTTGTTATGTTAAATAAAAACGTTTAAGTTTGCAACAATATCGCATTGCCTTTAAAGATATTTGTATGTATTGAGAAAATAAATAAATAAATAAATCTTGGACCGGAGTTTTGGACGCGCGTGACCAGAATAAATAGCATGTAAAGTAGCAAATAAAATAGCATCTAAAATTGACCATTTGATAATTGGCATCATCTCAGTAACTCGTGGTAATGCCCCGGCAATCGCCAGATCGGTGTCATCGGTTAGTCTACAACTAAGAATGACGGAAATATGTGTTTTATAAAGGAATGGTAATAAATTTGTTGATTGTTATAGAAATCTAAAGCTTTTTTGTAAAATCAGTAACCTGCAGCAAAACAGCCTATTTACGACGCGCCTTCCTAATGAGTCGCCTTGTATTCCGCCGGCGATGGTTCTGCCCCAAAAACACAGCGACCTTTTATAATCTCCGGAGTGACCGCGGTACTTCTGCGGCCCGGTGACCCCGCCGCGGCCGCAGTTACCGCTCTTTTTAATTCAGGTTTACACATCGAATATTTTGGTGACGCAATCTTATATTTAGAACTCGCCGCGGATTATAAATTAAGCAAATGTTTTGAGAACCACAATCATTAATGTTGAACACCCGATGATTCAATGTATATACCTATTCATGTTGATGGTTCGGTTGTTTGATGCAATCATCGGATTGTTTAGCTATCTATATTACTTACACCTTACTAATACGTAACTAAAAATTAGGTCTCTGACAAGACAGGTTACATATCTACTGTACTAATATTATAAATCTGTAATCCCTACTAATATTATAAATGCGAAAGTTTGTGAGTGTGGATGTATGTATGTTTGTTACTCCTTCACGCAAAAACTACTGAACGGATTTGGATGAAATTTGGAACACATATAGTTCAAAACCTGGATTAAAACATGGGATACATTTTATCCCGATAGTATGTTCCCGTGGGACAATTATCGATAATACTGAACTAATTTGGATGAAATTTGGAAACCAGATATTTTGTAGTATGGAGATACACATGTACCAATAACCCTGTTATAAATGGCAAGTAAGCAAGTGTATACCGGACATGGACTAAATAATAAGTAAAATGTATTTGTAAGCAATACGTGTCTATGTGCACGTATTAGGTAATGTAGTAAGTATATAAGTATTTAATGTAAGCTATGTAAGAGAGAATCATTACTTATTAAGAATACACGAAAGACTACACAAGATGTAAGAGTGTTTAATATTAACCACAAACACCACACCTTCCATTATTGCAATTTCAAAACCTGTATTAAAACATGGGATACTTTTTATCCCGATAGTATGTTCCCGTGGGACAATTATCGATCATACTGAACGGATTTGGATGAAATTTGGAAACCGGATAGTTTAAAACCTGTATTAAAACATGGGATACTTTTTATCCCGTATGCTCCCGTGGGACAATTATCGATCCTACTGAACGGATTTGGATGAAATTTGGAACACAGATAGTTCAAAACCAGGATTAAAAACATGGGATATTTTATATGCCGATAGTATGTTCCCGTGGGACAATTATCGATACTACTGAACGGATTTGTAATTGAAATTGGGAACACAGATAGTTCTTAACCTATAGAATACTTTTTATCCCGATAGTATGTTCCCGTGGGGAAATTATCGAAAACCACGAGGGCGATGCTGTGAGATTTTCGTGTTTTTTTATTTATTTATTTATTTATTTTCTCAATACATACAAATATCTTTACAGGCTAGACACAAAATTATTATTATTATTTATGTGCAAGCCATTATCGCCAAAATAGTGAACCTTAAATACAATAAAAATTTATAATTTATTTTGAACTAGCTGGTGGCCGAGTCTTATTCCCTATTATACTACTACGACTTTCTATTAAGATGTACATTTGGTAGTAACAAATTCATCCTTTAGTCAAAATAAATACTTTTTCATTACTCATACTCTGAAAGTAGGTCTGAAGTTGCCTGAGGAGCGGGTTGAAAGTAATACTTTTCTGGCCCGGGAGAATCGCTTTCAACTGACAGCTGTAAAATTAAAAAAAAAAAACTAGTTCCATTTTCACATTTCTATGGAACCATGTTCAAACTTTTTCTACAGCACGATGTAAAATTGAAATAACATAAAGTTATGCATTAATTAAAGAATATATATTTTTAAATGACTTAATTATAATTTAGTTTCAACAATTTCTTTAAAATAACATAGATTTGTGCAAAATATTTAAAGATAAAAATGAAAAATAATGGCAAAATAATGAAGTTGGCCGGCCAACGAAAAAAAAAAACAAAATAGGCGGCAATCCGATCTTTATTTATTTTTTTGTCGTAGAGTATTGTTCATTCTTCCTTGTATTATCTCTTTAGCCAATTCCTGTTTTTATTTTTACTTTCCTTGTATTCGTAATGAAAAGCACAGTGTTTACCTCGGGTGAAAGACTTATTTTGTCCCTCGAACTATTAGCGCCCTCGCTACGCTCGGGCGCCAAACCCCGTCTCGGGACTAAATAAGTCACTTTCACCACTCGTGTAACAATGTACTATTATCACTTCTGGTATTGAAATAAAACTATTTTTACGGATTATATCGCGTTTATTTACTTTTTATGTTCCCGACGTTTCGGTTGCTTTACAGCAACCGTGGTCACGGGGGGACTGAGGTGTTAGACGTCCTGATGTCATAGTTAAAAAAAACTGGTTACCCTCAAACTGGTACATGTTCACAGATTGCAGATTGTACAGGACCGCACTCGCCATTATATCAGATTTGATAAACCACAGATCCTCGCAAAAGAACACCGATTCCGACCAAGGATGATACGTGAGGCCATTGAAATTAAAAAACATCCTAATTTCAATAGGGAAGATGGCTGGGTGCTACCACCAACTTGGGATCCAGTAATTAATATAATTAAATCCAAAACCAAGCGTACCATTGCAAGACCTCAAGACACAGTGAGCACTTTCTGCGTGGATCGGACCGCAAACACCAACTAAATTTTGAGGGTACCCAGTTTTTAACTATGACATCAGGACGTCTAACACCTCAGTCCCCCCGTGACCACGGTTGCTGTAAAGCAACCGAAACGTCGGGAACATAAAAAGTAAATAAACGCGATATAATCCGTAAAAATATTTTTATTTCAATGTGTAGTATTCGCGTAAATATAAGAAAACACTTCTGGTATTTAAAGTACTGGCCGGACCGATTTTGACGGGACTTTCACTGGCAGATAGCTTATGTTATAAGAAGTAACGTGAGCTACTTTTATTAAAAAAATACTTTCCGTAAACTCTGCGAACTAGACATTTTTTTTTTGTTAAATAAATTTTTGTTAAGTTAAATTCAATGCGGACGAAGTCGCGGGCATAGCTAGTACTGTATATATTCTACTGTCCACACATTATTATTACCTATGTACACTGGGAAAAATTACGGAAACAAATTATTTGTAGAACTATAGGTCCCCTTTTATTATTTTTACAAAACGTTTTTTAATTACAACAAAGATATATATCATGCGTTTTATTTATAAATAATAAAAGGAATTACAACAAAAAATAACCTCGCAATTTTTTTTCTCTTTGAAACTACATTTATCAGTGCATCATCATCATCATGGCCTTGCCCTTATCCCACACTAGGTGGGGTCGGCGCAGCACGTTTTCTTCTTCCATTCAAGCCTATCATCCGTCATCTCTACACTCACTCCCTTTTCGTTCATACCCTCTTCCACGCAGTTCATCCACGTCTTTTTAGGACGTCCCCTACCCCGACTACCGCTCACTCTCATATTCATCGTCTTTTTGACCACATGATCATCCTCTCTTCGCATAACATGTCCATTCCACGCTAACCTTCCGGTCTTTATTTTCTCTGTCAACAGTAACCTCGGTTACTACGCCAATGTTAACCGGAACACTCTGCAACGCTCCACTCCAATCATTCTCCTCCTACATTCACTCTTCTCCTTTTGAATACTTCCGCTAATTCTCTTCCTCGCCCTGTCATCGTTCCCACGTTCCACGTGGCGAACCTCAATCTCACCTCCTGGACTTGCCTCTTACGTTGCACCCGTCCATGATGCAACAACCCTAGTCCATTTCTCACAGCTGCCGGGTGCTGCAACTGCGCGTCGCCTCGGGGGTACGCCCTAGTCCGATCGCATCTATACCTATTACTTTCTTCCATATATGTGCTGCAAAGGGTTTTGGCGTGATTTTTACGACCGGCCGCCTGCCTGACGTCAACCCTCCTTGGGAATGCTGTTGCTGTCCTAAGCTAGTAGCCAGTACAAGTCCCTTAGTCGCCTCTTACGACACCCACGGGAAGATTGGGGTCGGTCCTATTCTAAGCCGGGGACCGCACGCAATACATTTATCAGTGCATGTACCTATATGAAGTGGAGGGTCTTGGATGGTAAATATTATCGTATCACGATTCCGCGGGATATTAAATCAGAGCGGTATCGGCGTGGGATCAAGCTGGCCCGCCCCGCACCGCGCCGCACTAACAAACGGTCAGCGAATACATTTACATGAGATCCGCCGCTCGTCCCGCCTGAATATGCTAATATGGGACGGACATGACACCTGGACGATATTAGAAAGTAATGTAAAGTATCCACTGCGTATATCCAGGCATCAGTTTGAAATTTTCTAAGACTACTGTTCCTATCTTGTCCTCGACATGGTGATCCATTATGTTGATGTTTCAGCTCTATATCTGTAGGTATGCAGTATGCACATAATATTGTTATTAACCTTACCTTGTTTGTTCTATTATTGCCTTGTTTGCTCGACTCGTTGTACCCACTGCGAGCGGGATTGGAATTCCCCTAGAACCCTCTCATGCGACAACATGACCAGTTAGTTAGATCGCTGTCAACCCTTGTCGCGATAAGTTTATTTATATGACAGTGTACGTTTTCATTATGCGAAAGAAAGTGATATCGTTATCAGATGCAAACACGACGAAGTCGCAAATCGTCCTTGAAAGGCCCGCGCGACCTTTTATAGCGGCCCGACACGCCATGCCGCATGCCGGCGCGAGTGCGGGCCAGCTCCCGACCACCCGGCAACTTCCCGCGGTAGTTGTTTCAAATTCAGTTCACAGCCGGGGGATTATTGTTAACATAGACGATGGTGAATCAATTTAAACACAATGTCTTCCTCGCCCCAAAATTGAGGAGGTGCCTACCTACTAAAAAGAAAACCATCATGGATATACCTACTTAGTACCTAACTTACGACCAAAGGCATAAATATCCCTACTTATTTCTTCATTTAGAGAACGTTTTATTATCGGCTATAATAACATAGAACAGCATAATGGATTTTTAGAGATGAAATTAACAATTTTGACACACCTTTGTGACACAGAATAAAAGGTATGGAAATATTTACCCCTGGTTTTCACTGACGAAATATACACACCAATTTCTGATTTTGTCCTTATTTTGTGCAGTGAAAACAAAGATAGTATTACACAAACCCGCCCACCCGCGCAATGTGTGCCGCACCACGTTGACTCGGAGATTGAAGTTCATTTCATAACTCTATCGGAACTCTGACCGCTGCAGTGCGTTCGGTCCGATCGTTAATCGATACGATGCGATGGGAAAACACTGCATAGAACGCCGCTGCTGGATGGATGAACACTGGACCGGAATTAAATCGTTCTGTTCCTATCTCACCTCACTCTCAGCTTTGGCTCTCTGAAAGTACCGCCACTTGTCTGAATAAGATGTCATTATCTACCTTAGATTAATGAACCAATGGATAAGTGACGTACTACATTTTACGAATCAAATTTTCTGTCAGATTTTGGGGGGGACGAGGTAACCACTACAACGAAATGATGCACAATTACTAAAAAACAAATTGTGTCATTATGAATGCACACTTAAATAAATATTCAACACTAGTAACTTTTATGCACACTAATCGGTCAAATACGTCAACATGCAAGAATTTACGAGTGTAAGACACTAAGTGCAATAGGGAGATACCAATATCGATATTTCTAATTAGATATATCGATAGTTTCACTTGCTCATCATCACAAAAGTATTGCATAGATGTGTGCATTTCTTCATCTAATACAAAATATGAATTATTTTGTATATGATGGTATTTTATACAGTACGATGATCTATCGTTTATGCATTACTTTAAAAAAAATCCCCTCGCTGTGGGAATGAAACGTTTAAAATAAATAATATTTTACAACAATATACAAGGTGAAACTTCTACTACATAGTCTAGTCACAAATATTTCTACACAAAATATTACACACACCACAAACACTTCACGTATATATTATTTCAGTGAAATATTTTTTTAGAATCATGTCAGTAGAAGTATAAATAAAATACTTACGGCATCAGCTAAAAAATAATATTGGTACGGCATTATCTACTTATTTTCGTCGTTTATTAGATAAACATTGGAATTGCGACGAAACAAAGTGTACCGAACAAATAATACTTGTGCGAGTAGGTTCCCAACCCCTCTTTCTATTGCAAGATTTTCCCATTTGGTTTTAATTGAGGATCTTTGGGAAATGAGGAAAAATAGTGGATTAATGATAAGTTAAAAAAATAACAATAAGTAATTATAGTTTTACTATATATAATTTAAAACAAATATATAATAAAACTCTAAAAAATATAATTTTATCGATACCCGTCCGCAATCATAAATTATCCCTGCCACAGCACTATTCAAAATGGCGAACTCGAGATACCATACTACACTTTTCAATTATTTCGTACTCGATTGTTTAATCGATAATGTTTTCGATTTTTATCACATTTTATATTTTAATTATTTTATTAGAAAAAAGGGATTCATTACACCAAAAAAACTTACATATGAAACGTTACTGTGTCTTTTTGTAGATAATAGGTGTTTGACCTTTTCTTGCACAGGTTAACAGCACGGATCGGCATTTTTTACGGAGCTCCTTACACCGCGAAAACGATGTTGACTTTGATAAAATCGATTCCGTAAACAGTTTTTATAAACGTGTTAGACCTTCTTGGTCTTATACCTTGGCAGAGGGGAATGATCATGTAAAACTCGTCCATAGTTAAAAGGTCTAAGTTATCTACCCATTATGGAAAGGATATTCATTTATTTATTTATTAGAACGGTCAAATTAACCAATTACACTAATAATACAATACAAATCAACAACAATTAAGTATAAACAAATTAGAAATATAAAAACGATCAGGCATCTATCTCGCAGAACTTCAAGCATACCGACATAATCTTCACCCATTCATCCACAAACAAATATAACTTGCGTCTGAATCCAGGAGTTCATTAAGCGCAGTGAGGATGCGGGGTATAGGGGACATCGCTCGGGCAACGGTCCGGCAAGCAGGGACAGCAAAAAGCTTATGCTTCCTGACACGACCGTAATTTTCAGGAGTGAAGAGTCGAAGCAGGACACTGAGCAAACCAGGTGCATCGATCCTTCCAGAGATTATTTTGTAAGAATTTGAAATTTGGGCGAATGCTCTCCTGACTTCAAGTGAGTTAAAGCCAAGAGAGCCAAGTAGGAATTTGGTGGGGTACAGATATGGGTAGTACCCAAAGAATTTGTAATAATAAGACATTATTACAAATTCTTTGGGTATTACAAATTCTTTGGTAGTACCCATGAATACGCTTATACAAAAATCTTAAAAAGGCTTTTTGCACTTTTTCTAGTAAAAGAGCATAAGTCCTCTCGTGAGGATTCCAGACAGACGCACTGGTTTCCAACTTGGTTCTGACCAACGCATTATATAGTGTTTGGATTACAAAGCTATTTCGAAATTGACGTACATTCCTCAGAACAAAACCTAACCTCTTGAAGGACTCTCTAGCGACTGCTGTAATATGGTCATGGAATGTTAACTTCTGGTCGAAAGTGACACCCAGATCCTTCATAGTGATTGATCTGGATATACTGGAATGATTCAGTTTATAATCAAACGTTATTGGATACCTCTTTCGACCAAAAGTCATTGCATGACATTTAGCCAAATTGAAATCCATTTTGTTTTTAACGCTCCAATTGTATACTGCATCAATGTCACGTTGAAGTGCCACACAATCGGCATCAGTTTTAACTTCGGCATACAGCTTTAGGTCATCTGCATAAAGTAAGCATTTCGCATGGCTTAAGACTGCAGGGAGATCATTTACCATCAGGATAAATAATAAGGGCCCCAGTATTGAACCTTGACTTACTCCGGAACGCGTATGATAGGGGGTGGATTCGAAGACACCTAATCTGACAAATTGCTGGCGATCGCGAAGATAGTCTGCGAAAAGGCAAAGGAGTCCACGGTCGAAGCCTATGGAGGAGAGTTTCGACAGCAAAATGTCATTATTTACCATATCGAACGCTTTCCGGAAATCAAAGTAAAGAACGTCAACTTGGGACCCGTGGTCTAGTTGTATGGAGATATAATCAACAATGGTTAGAAGGTTGCTATTGACCGACCTCTTGCTTCTGAAGCCATGCTGCTCGTTACACAAAAGGTTGGTAACCTGCGTACTTATATGCCTGTGTAGTATGCTTTCGAACACTTTGGCGGGCGAAGATAAAATCGCAATAGGACGGTATTCTTCAATGGCAGATTTATTGGAGCTTTTTGGTATTGGGGTGACCCTTGAAAGTTTCCACTGTGAAGGGTAGACACCAGTCTTTAAAGCTAAGTTGAGAATGTGGGCGAGGGGCTCGGTCATATGTTTTTTTGTAAATTTGAGGAAACTTGGAGGAATATTATCTGGACCTATGGAGCTATTTGTTTTTAATTTTTTGATACCATACAAATCGTCGTCAGGTGAAATATTAAATGTATATATACGAGGCATGCCTTTTAAGTTTTGTCGTTTCCATAATTCCCGGCAATTTTGAATTTGGAACTGTTCTATATTCGAATGTGTTTAAATTTCGAATCTCAAAACAGTTGAATGTATTAGGATTAATGTTATTGTTTAGTCACAGCGTCGATTAGAATCTGTCAGGTTACGTACGAAAATGAATCTTTCTAAGGAAAATGTTCGTGCAATAATTTTCTACAACTTTAGAAGAGGCCTGACACGGCTTCAGTGTTTTGAAGACCTAATATCTGTGTTCAGGGATGAAGCCCCATGTCTGCGGACTGTCGAACGCTGGTACTTAGAATTCCAGCGTGGACATACTAGTGTTAGTGACAAATCTCGCGAAGGTCGCCCAAAATCTGCATTCACTGAAGATAACATCATTGGAGTGAGACAACTAATTCTCGAAGATCGTCATGTGACGTATCGAGAGATAGAGGCTCTATTAGGCATCTCAGGGACAACCATTCAGAAGATCTTGCATGAAGCGCTTGGTGTAAGAAAGCTAGTTTGCCGTTGGATACCGCATCTGCTTTCCGACGATCACAAGGCGGCCCGCGTCAGATGGTGTAAGAAAACTCTGCAAAGGTTCAACCGAGGAGAGTCAAATCACGTCTACGACATCATCAGTGGTGACGAATCTTGGATCTATGCCTACGATCCTGATTCCAAACAACAATCTACAATCTGGGTCTTTCAAGACGAGCCAAAGCCGACTAAAGTTGTTCGTTCTCGAAGCACTTCAAAGAAGATGGTGGCCACGTTCGTTAGAAAAACCGGCCATGTTGCGACTATTGCACTTGATGATCGTAGAACGGTTAACGCAGAGTGGTATACCACAGTTTGTTTACCACAAGTCATCGCCGAACTTCGAAAATCTAACTCAAAGCGACGCATCATCCTGCACCACGACAATGCAAGTTCACACAGCGCTCGTCAAACGATTGAGTATTTGAAGCAGGAAAAAGTAGAAATTCTTGACCATCCTCCATACAGTCCTGACCTAAGCCCTAACGATTTTTTTACATTTCCTAAAATTAAGAAAAGTCTTCGTGGTCAAAGGTTCCAGTCCAGTGAAGAAGCAGTCGACGCTTTCAAGTCAGCCATTTTGAACACCCCCACTTCAGAGTGGAATAAATGTTATAATAACTGGTTTGAGCGAATGGAAAAGTGTATTAAGCTACGTGGTGAATACTTTGAAAAACAATAAAAAGTACTATAAGGTTCTAGTTGTGTTTTTTTCTTCAAACGACAAAACTTAAAAGGCATCCCTCGTATAACTAGCTGTGCCCCGCGACTCCGTCCGCGTTCTGTTGAATTTTTTCCTGAATTTTCTTTGCTATAAACCTCACGAAGCCCGAGACCTTTCCAACGAATGCAAAACCGTGGAAATCGGTTCCTGCGCTCTGGAGTTATAGCGTCAGGAAGGAAAATCCGACTTATTTTTATACAGTAGATTATAATCGCCACAGGTATTCTGAGCGTTAATTTTTTCAATACTCAGGTGTGGAACATCAGGTAGAAAGACGCTTGAAAAATAGTCTGCAAAAGCCTCAGCAGCCTGTATTCCAGAGAAAGTATTACCGTTACGGGTTACATTTGGTTCAAACCCTCCTTTAGTGCGCATATTGGAAATGTGTTGCCAAAACTGTCGGGGATTAATTTTCAAGTCATTTTCTATGCGTCTTAGATAGCAGGCGTAGGCGTCACTTATTCGGGATTTTAAGGCCTCTCTAAGGTTTGAATACGATTTATAATCGGAATCTAAACGGGTGCGTTTCCAAATGGCGTGCAATTTAATTTTGAGAAGACTGTCACTTATAATGTCGTAAGAGAACCATGTGGGATAGCGTCTGCCTGAAACTTTTAACCGACGCTTCTTGGGTATACAGGTATTAAAAATATTATAAACAGTGTCGTAGAAATGTTGGGTAGCAGTGTGTACATCAATCGATTCCATAACATTACCCCACGGATTCGCAGATAGTAAAGAAAACATTTGTTCATAATCACACTTTGCAAAATTCCAATCCTTAGAAGGATCGATGTTACTCGGCTCAATATAATCTGAACAATGTCTCGCATCGACTCTTACCTCAATATCCAAAGGCGGGTGATACACGTCAGGAGGCACAATTCCATCAGTAGCAAATATTGATGATTCCCGTGTCCCTCCTCTCTCCTGGATCAGCACAACATCTAACATTCCTCCATACGAATTCACTACATCATTCCTATCAGTCAAAAAGCAATAAGATAAAAAATAAGAATAATACGTTTTCACACATAAAGAGGCACTATTTAAATTAATATCACCCAAAATTATTACAGGGCCCTTAATGTCATTAATAAAGGTTTCTAAATGACAGAACCATTCCATGTAATCTTCATCTCTAGAGCTCGGTTTTAAATAGACAACACATAGATAGACTGCACGACCCCGCCATAGAAAACTAGCCCACAGATCTTCACCATGGTCAGTCTCAAGCTCAGGTCGTCGGCGCAGGGATATGGGTGCACGAGCAGCTAACAAGACGCCTCCACACGGGGTACTTCTGTCACGTCGCAACACGCTCCAGTCTCTTACGGTCAGTTCTGCGTCCTCGACCGAGTTGTCGAGGAAAGTTTCAGTAACGGCAACCAAATTATGATCCTCTAATATTAAGTGAATTCTCCACGTACTGAGTTTAGTTTTGAGGCCTCTAACATTTTGGTACTAAATATTAATAGAAGTGTCTTTATTTGGTGTTGGTAAGGCCACGAAAAGTCTGGGTAGGTGAGGATGTCTTCAGATTGTTCGGTGCTTTGTTAAAATTAGATCTATAGTTAATCCATGGCTTAATTCTGGCGTTTATAGGCCAAACGTCAACTGAATAGCATTTTTCAAATTATTCCACGGGAACACCAATCTTGTATGACTTATAGTTTCCTCTTGGAGTGATCTCGTCAACGGTGCACGTGCCAGTAGGGAATAACTGACGTAGGTAGTTTTGGACTTCAATCATGTTGGACGCCATATTCCTGAGGTGAAGGTACTTACGCTCCTCAACTGCTTTTAGGGCAGTGATCGTTGGCCCAGCGGTACCATGCAGAGACATAGACGACGAGGTTTCTTTCTTTTTACCCCTGTCCACTCTTGGGTATCATTTTGCAGTTGGGTACCAGGTTGGGCGGATGGATCAGCACTAGGCAACTGCGGTCCAGGCAAAGGTTTTGTCGGTCGTTTGGAAGCCTTTTGCTTGGCATAATGAGATCCAGTAGCTGTCACAGGATCTAGAAGGATATTGTTGGAAGGTTCCTTCAGATGGTTAATGCTTGGACATGTGGCGCTTCTAGCATTTAAACTGGAGTCTTCGTAATATTTTAATTTGTTATTTAACAAATCTACTTGACATGCATACCTTTCAAGTTTGTTTTCACATTTTGTGATATGCGATACAGCATTATAAAGCTGGCCTTTAAGCGTCTCCATTTCCTGGCGCAAAACATGAATCTCCAATGAAATTTCATGAACCTCATAATCATGCAGAGTTTCGTCGTTATTGATATTAGTGATTTTTGACCGAAGAGTAACATTAGGATCACGATTGGTTTCCGAAAGATCAACAGGGGTACGGCTGTTGTCACCACCTTTTTTCAGAGCACAGCGGCATTCAAGACAAACCCATATATCGGCATTATCCTTAGTTAAATATGATTATACCGATTAATAGATTCATTTCTAAAACTACTAACTACTAAGGGCCTATGCACACCATGTTTTTATACGTATTTTAGCGCGCCGCCGTCGACACACGTCTCTAAAACGTGGTGTGCACATAGGCCCTAACGCATAATGCTCGCAGCGGTAGCGCACCGCTTGCGCTAACTGGCAATGCCGCCAGACGTACCGTATCGCGTCTATCGCAACAATTTGTTTATAGGTCCATGGCGGCGTACGGATTTGCTCCTATTAAATGACTAACTTCGTCCAACATACGTATAGGGCATACATTCATTTTTAACCCCCAATAAAAAAGAGGGGTGTCATAAGTTTAACATGTATATCTGTGTACTTATCTGTGTCTGTCTGTGGCATCGTAGCGCCCAAGCGGATGACCGATTTTTATTTTGTTTGAAAGAAATGTTGATCGAGAGAGTTCTTAGCTATGTTTCAAGAAAATCTTTTCAGCCGTTTGAAGACTATCAGTATTTTTGTAGTTTATAAGGGATTTGAGCAACTTCCACGAGTCTGATCAATTCGAAATTTGTTACCCTGTTTCTTCAATGATATTGCAAGGACATGGTAACCTTTACCTGATGCGACTACATCACCTGGAATTTGCAGGATAGCCAAATTACAGCAGATATATCGTGTTGGGGCTCCTTGGAATAATAGATAAAAGACTGTCAATCATAGCGAATATACTAGTGATAGGTATAAAGTATAAATTTGATCAAAGATTAGTCGCATCGGGGTTTTTTTCAATTTTCAGTTCAGAGTTATTATATCTACATAAATAAATTCAATGAATGAACATAAATATTAATACATTCATCGTTCGCTTTCGAAAATATCTGATCGCTTGATCGCGGGCCACATCGCGCTGGGCCTCAAGTCGCCCGGCGATGGTT
Organism: Notodonta dromedarius; assembly: GCA_905147325.1. Taxonomy (NCBI): domain Eukaryota; kingdom Metazoa; phylum Arthropoda; class Insecta; order Lepidoptera; family Notodontidae; genus Notodonta; species Notodonta dromedarius. Next base: position 11,936,015 of record LR990171.1, read on the forward strand.
ATCGCGCCGGTGGCGCTGCTGCTGCCGCAGCACAGGTCCGCTCGGCCCGCGTTGCGTCGTCGACGTGCCCATTGACCGCCTCATTTATATGATTTATTGATGAGCCCTTGTTTGTTGCAGGTATGCGTCGTGTTCGCAGTGACTCATTCGAGAATGTGTTCATCTCAGATCAGATAACGTCAGGGTTTGGTAAGACTGTTCTTAGATTGTGAAACATCTTAATAATTATAATGTTGAAATCCAAAGACTTTGTAATAATAATTACAAATTGTTTGGTTGAAATCGTATACAGGTCTGAATATTTTTATTTAAATCGACCAATTTTCAGTAATTTTTGTTAATAACCAACTACTCAGACGTAAATGGGTACAGGTTGAAGTTTATTATTGCGACTAAGAAACGTACGCCCCGAAGCAAGTTGGGTGCCTGCACAACTAGCGAGGCGATAAGAGAACTTCAAGCTAAGTTCGCCCTACAGCTCCGACTGCACTATTATAGTTCTGCTTGCTTAGCATGAATAGGTAAGGTATCTAGTACCTAATACCAGGTACCAGCAAAATGCTGATAGTTTATTGGGTGTTCTGTTTAATACCCAACTAGGAACCTTAAATATTTTCGCTCAGAACAGGAACAAACATTAATTGCTACACGGACTTACTATTGATGAGACGATTTGACAGTCCGAAATACGCAATAAAAAAATTGAAAATGCAAAATCTTTGAGTGATACAACACTTAAAAGCGCATTCAAAAGACAAATATAAATATCTGCTAAAATTTTATGATAGGTGTTGAAATATCATTAGTGTGATAAACTTCAAAATTGATTGAAAGAAATAATACGATTGAACAAATTTCGAATCCAACGTTTTCAATTGAGATGATTGCGGGCGCGTGTTTGACGTATTGATCGAATCAATGCGGATGTTGTGTCAATGCCGAGCAGAAAAATAAACAAATTAAATTCTGTAAAACGCTGTAATTCCGGGGCTGCTTTATTTATTACACCTACGGCTTCTATTCCCCGCACCCCGCAACCTCCCCGGGCAATCTTCAAAGAGAAATTGAAGTCGTTCGACTCGCCAATCAAATTAATTCTGATAGAATTTTCGCCAATAAAAAATGGCGAAAAATAAGAAATCTGCAACTGGCTGATAAATAAACCTAATAACTGATTGTCGTTGTGAGACATTTTTTTTATTTGAGTAAAAATTTTGTTTTCATAGCTAGTTTTTTAAGTTGCGAATGCAGAGTTGTTTTTAATTCAAGACACTTGGCACATTTTTTTTTCTCGACCAAGTAAGAGGTCAAGTAGCTGTTATTACTCGTAGCTACCTATTACTGGAGCTATATATTTAAAGGGCCCAACTAAGAATGACATAATGACACGTCATTGTCATGCATACATATCTGGGAAAGCTAGAGAGGTGTTTCTTATGTCTAACGAAATATTTTCCAAGCCGAGGCATCGACCACACGCAAATACAAATGATTTGACCACACGCAATTACAAAACCTACGTAGATTCGATAATAAATCGATCTCAAGTTTGGAAGCGATCTTATACGCTTTTGAAATGTAATTTTGTACTGGAATGACACTTCCAAGATCGCTCTCAGACTTGAGATCGATTTATTAATACGGGCCTTAGTAGGTATACCTATTTGTCATATTGTCAAACAACAGCCGCTCCGCATTGTTAACCAATATCTATGAATAAATCTGATTACAATTGAAGAAGTGCGGTCATAGATACTACAAGGAGATTTATTTTGAACCCTCTGAGGTGGTCCAAATGTATCGCCGCTGTGAATGGAAACTGTATATTAAGTGAATCATATTTCTCATGGCGGCTTTCTCATGCCCGTTTATTTATAAAACATTTTTTGTGAATGATTCCTTACACTTCTCAAACTAATGGACGAACAGGATAATATCAATTTATATTTATCCCAGTGTCCGTGATTAATGGTTGTAATTGTAACGCGATGTCGATAAATCGATTCGAGTTAAATAATTATTTTGAAATAAATAAAATAAAATATCCCTTGAAAATATTAATTTTTAAAGTTTGGCAAAAACATTCAACACCTGTTGCTGAATTAGCATCGTGCTGGAAGTAATTAAAATTGGTGGTATTGATATTTTTGATTTGATAAAATCCATCATCGATGCGGGCCGCGGGATCGCATCTTAATGTTGCGTTTTCCCTTACCATTGATTACAATATTTAATTTTACATTATTTGGATAAATAGACTTATGTGTTAATCAAGATCATAACCAACCTCGTCACCAAATTTCAACCAAATCTGTTCAACCATTCATGTGTGATCCTCAGTCAAACTTACAAACTAACAAACACACTCACATTTATACAATAGTAAGGAATTGTTAAAAGTAGTAATGTTTATCGATAATACAAAATTGTTGATTATTTATCACTTCCTCGTTATGGGCAAGTATTTTAAATCAAATCGCCCCGGGGACTTTCCCCCTCGGCCCGGAGCTGTCCATTAGCATGACAATCGCGGAGACGCGCGCGGTGACGCGCGTCAACCGCACCTGCTGATTCCACTCACGATTGACAGCGGCTTACAGTCAATCATGCTATTTTATATCTTATTACTTATGCGACAGGGGAACTTCGGCCGAACAGTTTGGCCTCCGCGACATGATGAATGTGTCGATCCTAGAGCCGTGACGATGCGCGACGCATTTGAATGAGACGCGGCACTTAGCATGAGCCGCGCTCAGACATTTCATTGTCAACCAGCATCATATGTGATGTCGCTAGATGGCGCGATCCATTTTAATGACAAATGACAGCTGCTTTACCGATTCATTGAGAGAAAATTGTGATTTAAATAAAAAACCGGACAAGTGTTCCGTATCGATTTCAATTGCGAACATTTATCATACTTAATATAATATATAACCAAAATAGTAAAATACATTAAAGAAAGTTGAATTTGCGGTTCATTTTTGGGGTTTCGTACCTCAAACGGAAGAAAACGGAACCCCTATAGGATCACTTTGTTGTCCGTCTGTCTGTCTGTCAGTCTGTCTATCAGGAGCCTTTTTCTCAGAAATGGATAGAGATATCAAGTTGAAATTAATATCAAATATCAAACGCTCTGGTCCCTTGTAGATGTAAATAAAAACATTCGGCTTCTAAGACGACGCAAATTCACGCAACTGAATCAACGCACAGACCAAACCGCTGGTGTTAGAAGTATTTTAGATGATGAAGACATTTTGACAATAGGTACCTTTTATACCGTAAGTATCCACTAAGGAAGGATTTTGGAAAATTTCACCCAGTAGTGTATAAAGTTTGTATGGGTAAAAAACGCGACTTACAACCTTGAAATTTGTATTAAGGTTACACTGTCAAAATTTAATGATTCTAACACCAGCGGTTTGGGCTGTGCGTTGATCACTTTGTTTTGATAAGTGAATCACCTACTAATTGTAGTTGAATATGCATGGAGCACTAGAACTTTTACAGATTACAAGTAGGTTTTCAATGTAGTTACAGAAATATTCATAGAAATAGTCTTGCAAGCCTGCACTGGGCTGGTGTTGCGGCTAGCATATCGACGCGACGTGCGGCGAGCACTCCGCCTGATGCGCGTGATGCGCGTGTCGCGTTGATGCCCGTTGTGGTGCTAATGCCGCGATTGTGCGCGAGTGTCGCGGTGGGCGGCCGGCGCGGGCGCCGCGCCGCCGCCGCCCCGCTCGTGTGCTGCCTTCATTGTTTGGAAATGGCAACCATTGTACCGCATTCTTTTAACTATTCTGATTCATTCATATCGATCCATCTCCTCTGAACCTGTCTGACCCTTGCGATGATTACGTGTAGGCGTGATATTCAGCCTCAGCACTGTCGTGGTGACATCACTTGTATAAAATGACGTCAAGAAGGTGGCCACGCTGTTGGCTTGCTGCAGGATCCGTCCCGAAGCATGTTGTTTGGAGACAAAACGCTTAAAAACCTTGCTCGGATTATTTATTTCATGACGCATAAATGACGTCACCATGCCACACCTCCCGATAGTTTTTCGAATTTAAACATTTTTAACCCCCGACGAAAGAAGAGAGGTGTTTTAAGTTTATCATGCCTATCTGTGTGTCTATCTGTGGCATCGTAGCGCTCAAGCGGATGAACTGATTTTCATTTAGGTTTTTTTGTATGACAGGTGTTTTCATCGAGAGTGTTTTTAGCTATGATTCATGATAATCTGTTTAGCCATTATCAGCTTTTTTGTAGTTTATGAAGGGATATGAGCATTTTTCATGGGTCTGATCAATTCGAAATTTGGTACCCTGTTTCTTCAATGATATTGCAAGGACATGGTAACCTTAATCCAATGCTGCAACATCACCTGGGATCTGCAGGATACCCTACCAAGGTACAGCCCAGGCATCAGGTGTTTGGTTGGGGTTATTGGAATGGTCTCAATAGATTATAGATAAAATACTTTCCATCGTAGCGTGTCTACTAAGCGACTAATGTATCGGGGTTTTTTTTATTTTAATGTCATGTGGTTACTTTTTTATCTGCGAAGACCGTACCAATTTTATGACGCTTCCATAAAAATATTTGCTTATAGTTATACATCTTTCGCACGTTTAGCGCGTCGAGTCGGATCGCAGGTTGCTGCTTGGATCTCCCGCGATCGCATGCGGGCCATTACCGGAAACAACTCCACACTTTCTTACTATCCTGCTGATGCGTGCGTTTTTGGCGATTCTTTGATTTAGTAGATGCAGAAATAATGTATACCCTATACACATAAAAACCCATAATTTAAGTGTTGACAATTAATCTAAAAGTCATTACAATGAAAACTGAAAAGGAAAAAGTCATACATTTCTGCGAAAATCGCGTTTCGTGACGTCTCTCTGCGTCACATGCACTAGATACCATTTACTTTTGGTTTTTAGGTTGATATTTGGCAATTGTTTTGCAAGCATGATTACCAAGTTGCCTTCAGGTGCAAATGGTACTTCTTTCCTAAATTAATCACATTCTTATAATAACTCCTCTCCCAAGAACCAAGTTCTATGTCGTCTATCGTTTAAAGCCTGTTTACGTCCGTATTTGGCCGTGCCAGTTGGCGCAAGTTGGTGAAGCGCCTTACGCACTGGAAGCACTAACTTGTTTGTAACGCTGGATGTGGTCTGCAGCCGATGAACTGGTCGCTTGTCGCGTCATGACACCTGCCCTCGCTCGTCACGCTGCTCGCCTCTTATGATGAAGGACTTTTATTTAAACCACTGCGCTGTCTAATTCGGTGTATTCGCTCCGAACCCGCTGAAACGAAAATTACCTGTTGAGTGATGGATTTATGCTCATTCCATAAATCATGACGTCTTGATCGAATAACTCAAGTTTAATGACTATTATGTTAGAAAAGTTTTTTATTTAGTAAGTAGGATTCTTTTTATGTTACGATGGTTTCAATTAATTAAATCGCTTGATTCTCGAACTGTATTTGTATGTAATATTTTCTGAGTAATAACTTTGTCACTCATTAAGGTAAAATGTTTTGATTACATCGCATACCTACAGCATAGCCGCAAATCACTTAATACAGCTGTGTCCAAAACCGCATAAAATATTATTTATTGTATGTTTGGTTAGTGAGCACCCGTGACGGTTGGTTGGTTGTAAGGCTGAAGGGTGGGGGTGGAGGGACGTGTGCAACGCGGCCGGGGAGGGATTGCAGCGCGCTCCGGGGCCTTTGTTAAAAGGAGCAGTAGCCGAGAGGGAGGCCGCCGCGGGCGCGGGCGCCGCGCCGCTGCCTACCTCACCCGGGACGGTGCGTCAGCTCTGGGCGGCTTAATCTGACCCTCCAGAAGAATAAAGCGGCCTAAATGCCTAATTATGAAGTAAAAGAAGGTCGCTCACCACTGCGGTACTAGCTACTACGCGTCGTATAGACAACTAAATAGTTACAGAAATAAATCTAGCAAATGTTAAATGAAGTTATATTTGCTTTTAAAGCCTAGCTTATATTACAGGTTATTCTTGAGGAGCACTGTAATTATGCGGAACCGCTGGATTGATTACGTCCGCTCCGCGACCTACGCCTTCAATGAAATATAACAGATCTGCCGCCGATGACGAACAGATGGTAGGCAGAAATAGCACCAGCAAGCACGATTTCAAGCGTCGACTCGACGACACGACACGACCTGACACGCGCCATGCTCCGGCTAACACACAATACTTACCACACACATAGATAGCAGCCCCTCCTCCCTCCCCTTGAATAAACTACATTTTAAGGCATGACTGAAAAAAACATCCATGCGTCTCAGAGAAGCCGAAACGAAAGCGCCAGACGCGCATAAAAACCTTAATGGCTCGTCATTTTATTCGGTGGGAAATTACAGATGAAATTTAAAGCTTTTATCGTAATTGTATTAGGTTTTATGACGTCATTTAAGTGTGGCTTAATTAGTTTTTAATAGTGAACTGTCCGCGTTTTACGGCCGAGGGTTATTTTCAGGACTTCATAAACCGGTAATTGCTCGAGTAACATCAAGTCGAACGCCGAGAACAGAAAGCGAGCGCGAGCTCGGTGCGGCGGCGGTCGGGACATTAACGACACTCGCTGGCGACAAACAACGGTTTAGCAACAATAATAGCTGAACTTGGCACATTAGCATGCCTTATTCGTTACTTTCGCCATTTGTCGCCGGCGGGCGAGGCCGGCCGGGCCGCTTGCCCGCTTGCCCGCTCGTCGGCATGGAGGGTCGGCCCGTGACTCCGCAACGCGCAACGCGGCGTCTCTTCTGCGCACCTGCGAAGTTTCTGCCGTGCAGATTTCTATCTCGATGTATTTAGTCACATACAACTACTAAATATCGCGCATACTTCGGGAAACAATGACTGCATAATATTTGCTACCAAGTGCAAGCAGTTGCTGCTATATGTAGACTTTATAGTATATTCCGAATGAAGAAGTTTGAATAATAACTCTAAATTGAAAATTTAAAAACCCCCGATGCGACGACCTTTCCATCAAATGTATACTTTACCTAGTTCGTCCAAATAACGCTAAAATTATATTAAATTAGTTTCTTTTCTGTATTTTTTCCCAATGGCGGAGCAGCGCCCTCTAGAATTATTATTGCGTAATATTCCATGACCATTAACAAAATTTAACGCGTGCGCGTATCCATCATTTGACACGTGACTTATGGAACGGCTTTAGTTCATACACAAATCTCATATAAAAATTGATAAAATATCATTTTGTTCCAGAATCCGGGAAACTTTTCAAATTTATAATATTGTAAAAAGCCAGTTCAGACTATTACGATCATTTAAAAATATAATAAAGCGAAATCGTTTCAGCCGTTCTCAAGTGATGCAAAGATATTATTCCAATGAGCCCAAATTTCGATGGGATTCGAGCCGTAGAAGTTGGTTTTGGCCGTGAATGTGGCTTTTTCAACCTACAAAAGAGCTGATGATCTTCAAACGGCTGAACCGATTTTCATGAAACATAGCTAAGAACACTCTCGATCAGAATACCTATCTAACAAAAGAATCAAAATTGAAATCGGTTCATCAGCTTGGGCGCTACGTTGCCACAGACAGACACACAGATACACAGATACACAGATACACAGATACACATGTTAAACTTATAACACCCGTCGTTTTTCGTCGGGGGTTAAAAATGATTAATCTTTAGTTTTTAGGGATCCGTAGTCAAACTAGGAACCCTCATAGTTTCGCCATGTCCGTCTGTCCGTCCGTCACTGTAATTTGATTCTCTAAAAAACTGCAAATTGGCACAAAAATAGAGTTAATGATCCGCTACAAAACGGTCTCTTTAAATATTGAAAGGAAAATTATTCTAGGGTACATCCCGTACATGTGAAGGGGGATTCGACAGTCGGTGCCATTTCGTGTAAGGGGTAGGCAGGCCCAAGAATTTGTTCTAAGGTAGTGTAAAGATAGTGGCACCGACTCCAAATAAAATTAATTACAAGGTCCCTAGTTATTTATATATTTTTACTGCACTCAGGTTTTTTAAGTCGGTTCAATATTATATTTTTTTTACGATTTTTAGTGGTAAACTACGTATTACATTGCTAGTAAACGTAAACGGTCCGTATCTCTCAAACTACCGAACTATTTTTTATTAAATTTCTATGGGACCGCCAGCGTATACCCTTTCAAACAAAAACAAAAATCAAACCACGATATATATCTGTTCTCTGACAATCATGGCCACAATTTTTGGATAGGCCTACCTATACTCCAAATGAAAGATATTATAAGGTCCCTAGTTATTTCTAGCTTTTTAGTGCACCCAGGTTTTTGAAGTCGGTTCAAAAGTCGGTTATTAAAAATTATTTTCACGATTTTTAGTGTTAAACTACGGTCTAGTAAACATATTAGTACACTAGCTGAGCCCGCGACTTCGTCCGCGTGGAATTTAACTTAACAAAAAAGCCCGCTCCCGCGTTCTGAGCCCGCGCGACAGGACCCATTTTTTTAAACAAGTTTTTCTACCAGTGAAAGTCCCGTCAAAATCGGTCCAGCCGTTTCCGAGATACTCTTTGATTTCATGTGTTTTTATTTTATTACGCGGAACCCTAATTGTTTTTCTAAAATTAAAGTAGCCTAAGTTACTCCTTAAAACATCAGCTATCTGCCAGTGAAAGTCCCATGAAAATCGGTCCAGCCGTTTCGGAGATTACCCGGAACAAACACACAGACAGACAGACAGACAAAAAAAAATCGCGTTTTTGTTATAGGTGTCGTATGTACTTTCATATGCATTTAGTTAAAAGGTGTTATTTTGATACAAGATTGGGTAACTAAAACAAAAAAAAATATCCCCTCTTTCGATGTTCGGGGAGGTACCTCAAAAAAACTCATTTTGCTTCATTTTATATTTTTGAAAGTGAGATCTACTCTTAAAGTATTTTTGTACCAAATTACATCAACATCTGTCAGAAACTCTAGAAGTTATGACCCTGTGATGGGTCGGGACGGACGGACGGACGGACGGACAGACTGGATGATCTTATAAGGGTTCATCGTAGGGACTACGGAACCCTAAGAACATGAAGACTGAATTTGTTTGTACTGAAAGCTCCTTCTTCTTCTACTTTCTTTAAAAATATGGCCCACCCAGTTTAATAGATATTTCGAATAAAGACTCATTTACACACTGAGAACACTGACACTAACTGACAGGGATTCGTTCATAGAAAATATAGCGGCACTGTGCCAAACTTGACGGAACTGCCAATATGGCGAAAGATTGCCTTTTGCACGGCTCGAATTTAACAAAATACTCGACAATCCGAATTTTGCGGATATATGTTGTCGACTCGAAATCATTATTTTTTTATGTTTTATTATTCTGGTAAGGTTTCAATCGAGTCTACCGTACCCCTGAACGGAATTATTAATATAGATTACAAACAGACACTCCAATTTTATTTATTTGTATAGAATATTATCTCTCACACGACTGAACTTTTTTTATGAAATTTCTATGGGACCACCGGCGTACGCTTTCAAACAACTACAAACCAAAAAAATACATAATTATAGATATCTGCCCTCTGACAATCATGGCCACACAATATAAATACGACTTATACCAATAATCTGGCACTTATACCCAGAATGCATCGCCACAATTCCACTAAGCCCAAACACGCCTAGGTCACATTGTTTTATTACGGAGTTCCGGCGCCTACCTTCCGGTATCATCATCAGATGATGATGAAGCCGGAAGGTAGGTATAGTTTACTGAGACTATTTTAGTGACCGCAACCACCACTGAAAAGTCACAGAAAAGCAAATCAAGCAATTTCATTTACTTGAATGCTGTATTTTTTCCAACTATTTTGATTTTAATGACAAACTACTGAACCGATTATGATAAAAAATTTATGAGACCAATCTGCACGGACATCCTTTCAAATGCAAAAATATGTTCTCTGGTCTTCTCACCTCTGGCAATACCCAGCTCTTTTGGAAAAATTGGATAACACTATACTCCAAACCTTAATCAAAATTCTCAATATTCCTTTGGATGACCGAGCTTGGCTGCAAGCCTCTCTACCGATCCGGTTTGGTGGCCTCGGTATTCGCAAAATTTCAAGTGTCAGTTTACCTGCGTTCCTCTCCTCGGTCTACAGCACTGAAGTTTTGACCAGGAAGATCTTAGCGCCTTCCATGGTTAACTACGTCATGCCGTATTAGTCCGATGCAGTGGACGCATGGACATTAGCTTGCCCGAGCTCAGATTTGCCTAATACCCTATCCTCTCAGGGCCAGTGGGACGCGCCGCTCTGCACTTCCGCACGGAATGAACTCCTTGATACGTGCAGGAATGCTGCAGAGCGTGCGCGCCTGTTGGCTGTGGGAGATTGGGAGTCCGGTCTCTGGCTGCAGGCACTGCCTTCGCCTAACATCGGCACACTTTTAGACGACACGACGTTTCGTCTTGCCACCTCCCTCCGATTAGGTGCCTCTTGTAATGCTCCACATCGCTGTCGATGCGGTGAGGCGGTGGACAGCTTGGGCCACCATGGGTTATCCTGCGGCAGGAGCGCGGGCCGCTTGTCGCGTCATGCTAGCATCAATGACATAATTTGTCGGGCCCTTGTCTCCGCCAACGTGCCGGCCGTATTGGAACCCAATGGTTTGGCGCGTGACGACGGCAAGAGGCCCGATGGTATGTCTCTGGTGCCTTGGAGGATGGGACGGCCCCTGGTATGGGATGCAACTTGTGTTGATACCCTGGCACCGTCACATCTTCCAAGCACGTCAATGCGTTCTGCCGCTGCTGCTGCAGAGGCTGAAAACCTCAAGAGGCGCAAATATAGTGTCCTTCCTGGAGGCTATTTGTTTGAGCCTTTTGGGGTCGAAACTTTAGGCTCATGGGGCCCTAACGCGCGTCTCCTCTACAAGGAGATAGCAGCGCGTCTGTTCGCCGCATCACGTGACCGGCGGGCTGGTCTGTTTTTCGCGAAAAGAATAAGCCTCGCAATTCAGCGCGGAAATGCGGCCAGCCTCCTGGGCACTTTTGGCATCGACGACGATGTGGAAGCACTTTTGTACATATATTTTATTTTGTTTATTTATTTTTCATTAAAATTTACTGTAAGTTAGTTTATAAGTAGTTGTTATACTGTAAATATTAGTTGTATTATAATATTTCCATTACTTAAATAATATATGAAAACACAATGCAAAAAGAATTTTTCGAATCGGTTTATAGATGACGGAGTTATGCGGCTTAGACAATTTAAACAGATCTATGTTATGCGGTAACAATTTTTTTTAAAAAAAAACATCAAAAAGGAGGAGGTTTCCTCCTTTTTGAAGTCGGTTGAAAAGAGTGTACAAACAAGCGGAACTCGCGAACACTGCGCAGAAGCAGCCGAGCCGGGCGCGCTACATTGTGCAAATATCTGCGAGTCGCGTGGAGCAGCGCGAAATCTTTATGACGCTCTTATAATCCAGCGATTACGCTAAACACAATGTTTTTATTTTGTCTCTGGAAGAGGAACGCTCTGAAAAAAAAAACAACAAGATTACTTATTGAAGTTTGAAGCGAAATGACGCTTAAATAGGGCTAACTCAATTTGTGCGCAATTCCTCTCGGCAGGGGCCGCGAGCGCCATATTTTTACCCCTCGCCGGCGGATTAACTCGATTATCAAAATTCGGAGAGAGGACGGTAATGGCTATATAATTTGGTGCTGATTTGTGACGTCGCAAGCCGCTGCCTCGGGACGCGCCCACCTGCTTGCGACGACTCATCTGATATTATCGCCACTATAATAAACTAAACACGTGTTCTTTTAAGTGATTTAAGGCAGCTTTCACTGAGCTAGAACTTGCTATAGCAAAATGTGTGTATTTTGTTATTTAAATGAGGATATCAGAAATAAATGCTGTGGTGCCTTTCTAATACTTCGAGATCCGTGCCAATTAGAGGAAATCATTGCAATGACGAGACGTAGCTTATCTGGATAAGTAATACAGGCAATAAATAATGAATTAGTAAGGATTTCATAAAATGTGCTGAGGCAAAATGTTGAGAAATGAATGAGTGGCAGAGAGGACCCACCGCGGGCGCGCGGTCCGCGCGTGGCGGCGCGGGCGGCGGCGGCGGCGGCGGCGGCGGGCAGCGCTCCAGTTCCGACTGTGCGGAAGTATGCATCAGGAATGTTCGATATTTAATTAAAGCAGAGCGTTTTTGGCGATTTCTACGTCTACTCCGACTTCCCCTCACCCACGCCCCGCGCCCCGCGTCCCGCGCCCCGCGCCCCGCACCCTGCCCCCTGCACCTTGCGCCCCGAAACGGCCGGAGAGCAATTAAATTTTATTCGAGCCAATCGAAAGTTAAACCCGCAGACCCGAAGAAAAAGCTATCTCATCAATAAGACTCCCACCTGTAAAGTTGCACTAAGTTTTACATTTCATTTATGTGTCTGACGACGGTAGGAGTTTGCATAGGTAGATAATGCAGAGCCCCTTTATTTAGTTCATAAACTGGGTAAGCTACTGATATAATTGGCTATTTCCTATTTCTCTTGCGGATTTACATCAACCGTTTCAACCTTTCTTGTGTTTGTTTTACTATGCAGGTACCATTAACATAGGTACTATTATCAGCATACTTTCCTTGTCAGTGCTGAGGGTAGATTGATACGGGCGGCGAGGCGAGGCGGGCGGGTGGTGGGCGGGGCACGACATTGTTTTACCGTGGCCGTGCGACGCGCCGCGTGTCGTCGCGACGCCAATAATACGCTTCTTGTAGCGAAGACCTTCGACCCATATCATGCGCTGCGACTGAGACCCAGGCTTGTAGTATTCTTCTACACATTCCAACATATTTTTTACTAGCTGTGCCCGCGACTTCGTCTGCGTGGAATAGTGTCTTTGGGTAGCATTTTTAATTATTTTACTAATAAGACACATACGTATACTAGGTGAAACAGAAAGGGTATAAATTTTTTTTTGCAACTTAACTTTGTAAATCTAAAACTATTGGCTTTGTGGGACAGTTGAAGTACTGAAGGTTTTGTAGACTTATGAAATCTGTCAACAGCTGTATCCCTATAATACCTTTTGGTTTTCAAGTTTCCTCCAAAGCGAATAGTTTTAGAATTACAAAGTTAAGTTTTCAAATTAAGTATACCCTTTCTGTTTCAACCTGTAGACACTTTAATGAGCTATTTACAGTGTTTCACTGCAAAGAGCTATATTCCATACAGCTCTCCATACAAACTTTCATCCCCTATTCCCTATTGTTATTTTACACCTTGTAAAACTTTTACAAACTTTGAATGTCATATTTATTTATATCGAATCAACAGCCGGAAAAATAAGTTTCAAGCTTCTAGCTCTAAAATTTACGAAACTTCCATACAAATTCCCCCCCCCCCCGTTTCCATCCCTTTACAACCCTTTTTTGGCATTAAAAAGTAGCCTATGTCCTTTCTCAGGCTCTAGGCTATGTACCAAATTTCATTTAAATCACTTTAGTAGTTTTGGCATGAAAGTGCGACAGACAGGCAGACAGAGTTAAATTCGCATTTATAATATAAGTAGGGATCATATCCGTGATCAGATATTCTGTAGGCAAGTATACTATAAATTTAATATAAAAATAATAATATTAATATAATACTAGCTGTGCCCCGCGACCCCGTTCGCGTGGAATGTGGACCACCCTTAACATGTAGGGTTATGAAAAATAGCTAGTAGCCGATTCGCAGACCTACCCGATATGCACACAAAATTTCATGAAAATCGGTCGAGCCGTTTCGGAGGAGTATGGTAACTAACATTGTGACACGACAATCGATACAAATAAATAAAATTGGAGTGTCTGTTTGTAATATCAAAATAACACCTTTTCACTAAATGCATATGAAAGTACATGCGACACCTATAACAAAAACGCGATTAATTTTTTTTTTGTCTGTCTGTCTGTCTGTCTGTCTGTGTGTTTGTTCCGGGTAATCTCCGAAACGGCTGGACCGATGTTGACGGGACTTTCACTGGCAGATAGCTGATGTTTTAAGGAGTAACTTAGGCTACTTTAATTTTAGAAAAACAATTAGGGTTCCGCGTAAAAAAATAAAAACACATGAAATCAAAGAGTATCTCTGAAACGGCTGGACCGATTTTGACGGGACTTTCACTGGTAGATAGCTGTTGTTATACGCAGTAACATAGGCTACTTTTATTTTAGAAAAACAAACGCGGGCGAAGTCGCGGGCTCAGCTAGTCTTATATATAAAACTAGCTGAGCCCGCAACTTCGTCCGCGTGGAATTTAAGTTAACAAAAAAGCCCGCTCCCGCGTTCTGAGCCCGCGCGTCAGGGCCCATTTTTTAATTTTGTTTTTATAAAATAAAAGTAGCCTAAGTTACTGCTTATTACAACAGCTATCTACCAGTGAAAGTCCCGTCAAAATCGGTCCAGCCGTTTCGGAGATTACCCGGAACAAACACACAGACAGACAGACAGACAGACAGACAAAAAAAAATTAAATCGCGTTTTTGTTATAGGTGTCGTATGTACTTTCATATGCATTTAGTGAAAAGGTGTTATTTTGATATTACTAACAGACATTCCAATTTTATTTATTTGTATAGAAGATAATCAGAATCTATATATATATAACTCAAAGGTGACTGACTGACTGACTGACATAGTGATCTATCAACGCACAGCCCAAACCACTAGACGGATCGGGCTGAAATTTGGCATGCAGGTAGATGTTATGACGTAGGCATCCGCTAAGAAAGGATTTTGATTAATTCTACCCCCAAGGGGATAAAATAGGGGATGGAAGTTTGTATGAAACTTTGTCAATTTTAAACCGATCGGGCTGAGACTTTGCATGCATAAAGCTACTATGACGTAGACATCCCCTAAGAAAGGATCAAAATTCCACGCGGACGAAGTCGCGGGCTCAGCTAGTATAATATATAATCCTTTCACTCGTATCAAAACTGCACAACGACTTCAACAACTCGGTGTCAAATGACTTGCTACGCGCCTATTTGCGCTACAATTTTCGTAGATATATCTCGGATAAATTATTCGTCACGTTAAATGCTACGATTATTTTCAATTATTTTACATTTCTCCTTATGACCTAAACAGCTTATTAGTTTATTACAGCTATTTGAAACACTCGTTACGTCTAAACTTATGGACTGAACTTAAGACGTGCCTTTATTATAACCAGGCAAGCACTCATATTCGTTGAGCCGCGAGATGATGGTAAACAAATACTTAAATGATGCAGTACGGAACAGTGTTTACCAACGTAATTGAACGTGCAATGAGAGATGAGCGGGAGAGGGTCGGATCAAAGCGCCGCCGCCGCCGCGCCGCGCGCCGCCGCCGTAGTAGCTGCGAGTCGCCTCGAGCTGAGGCGAGCCGACGCGAGGCGCCGCGAGCTGCAGCGGGCCGCGGCCTTTTCATTTATTTTATAAGCCAAGGTCCCCGGGGTGCCCCCGTATCTGCTCTCTCATCGCCGGAGGATGCACCACCAAAGCCTGCAAAAATACTACAAAGACTTTACTTTATTTTACAACGCATTTAGCTAACTAACCCTTATCTATACAACATAAATTCCTATGTGATTCTCGTCTTAAACGAAATACCAGCAAGTTAATTAGTAATTGCAATTCAGAACGGTATAATTTTAGTTTGTTTAGATTATCTATATACTATACCTATATACTTTTAGCAACAAAAAAAGGCCATCTACTGAATTCCAAATTTTAACTCCCGTTTAGTTACTTGCAATTCAAACCTAATTAGGTGATTAGTTTGAAAATAAACTAATTTAGAGCAACTATAAATATTGGAAAGTTAGCTGCCATTGAAGACCACAGATACGATGTACTCTGATTAATTTCAAAGAGTCGTCCGTCGTGACGTCCATGATTATATAGTCAGTGATAATGCATAATTATTATCTTGTTTAAAATTGATTTTGTTGTGTTTCAGGTCCGCCGGGCCCGCCAGGCAAACGCGGCAAGAAGGGCAAGAAAGGCGACTCCGGCGAGCCGGGCCCCTCGGTGAGCACTCCTCTCCCGCCCGCCCGCTTGCTTGCCGCGCTTCTTCGCGCAACCGTAGGCTGCTTAACAGCTATTTATTGGGCATACTGAGTTATTGGCCAATGAAGATGGTATTCACTCGCATCGCGCATCTAACAAAGCAGCCTTTATTTTATTTTTTATTTATTTTATTTCACTTGCAGGGGTTAACGGGAGCGCCTGGAAAGAATGGATTCCCGGTACTTAATTATTTTATTTTTAATTATGCTTATTTTATTATTTTCTTAATTCTTTTATATAACTTTGTAAATACTATAATTTTTTAAATTAATTATTTCGTCTTTCGCGTTTAGATCAAGTATATTAGTTGATTATCGCAAACCGCATTGTTCCTCCGCTTTCATCTGTATGCAATATACTATCTAATAAATAAGTAATTTTTAAGTATAAGATGACATTGAAATCACGTCACAAGACAAGGCGATGATACATGCGGTCGACGGCCACCTAACATGATAGGAATTATGCTTAGAAATATTGCATCGCAAGTTACATTTTCACCAACATGTAACATAGTTTGTTTAGCACCGAATACATACTACACGGGTGTGACGTTTCAGGGTAGCAAGGGCGAGAAGGGCGAACGTGGCTTCATGGTAAGAAGCGGGCGACCGCTCCCGGTAGCGTGGCGGCGCCGGGCCCCGCCACTAGCGTCCCTCCCCGGCTCGCCTTTACTAACCGCCACCCGTGCCGGAGCGTCCACAACAAAACAAAAATACTTATACACCCGCTTGTCCAATTTAGATCAGTATGTGCGAACGTGAGCCAGCAGTTTTAATTAGCGGCAAGTCGCCGAGCCGCGCCCTCTGCTCCTCGCGACAATGAGTGTGCATTGTGGCTCATGTGCATCACGTAATGCGTAAAAATAAATCACGCTCCCGGGTTGTAAACAGTAAATCTACCTACAATAGCATTTTGTGAAAGTTCCGGTGACGGGCGGCTTATTACTATAATTCCTTAGCTATGAACGAATAACCAGTATTAGTTTTAATAGTTGTGTAGTTGTTTAATCCGCCTGGTGTGTAAATTGTGCTCACGGAACTGTTAGGACAGCTATTGCTTCTGCTTCTATAATGATCGGTGTATATGTAAGCAGCTACTCTATCCATTTTCAGTGTACCTACACTACACACTAATTAAACTGCGACACTCATTTTTATTAACAAGGAAATAATAAGGTTAGTCTTATATAAGCGACATCTACCGACGCCACAGAACAAGGAACAAGGAATTCCGGGTTCTGAGACCGGAACAATGCGCCCCACATGTTTACAGTGACGCAGGAGCGATGGCGTTAGGAGCAATGGCCGCCAAGGTCGCCCGCAACTGATGCAGGCTAAAAATAACAACACGTTACACACATACGCGATAACATAATGTGGGCACTGGGCACACAAGTAACTAACCGTGAGCTGTTATCGTATAGTTAAATATTAATGACCTATATTATTGTAATTAACATTGGTCCTCGCTAATTGGTTCCAGAACACAAGTCTTATCAAATTATTTGTTAAATTAATGACAGGAAAGAACAGTCGATAGTGTTTTTGATCTACTCGTATGCAGCTATAAATCGTAATAATACTGAGTACTTTACTGCACCTCGAACACGTGTAAGGGCAGTGACGCGTGAGCCGGTCGTTATCGTCGTTAGGCTGTAACAACCACGCCGCCACCCCGCCACCCCGCCCGCACACCCTGTGCGGCGACCTGGTGCGCGGTGGTGCCGCGGTATCGAGCGCGTTGATGTCGTTTGTCCCGCTAATTAACACAAGCAGATGTTATAACATAGTTAACCTACTTATTGACCGCATATTATGATAAAAAGCTCCCTATTTCGCCTATTTCTTAACAAATAACGGTGTTGGTTAGCCTAAAATTTGTAGCCTTTAATTAATAATAAATAAATTTGTTCTAAAAACAGTTGTCTTCAGTTACATGAGTATTATTATTTTTACGTAGCAAAATAACCTATCTAGGTTTCGCCTTGCTCCCTCTAACTAATGTACACTTATACTTTGTATAATAATCCTATTTTAAGTAAATATGTATGTGATAATGTATAATTAACATGATTACTCAATGCTTCTAGGGCCCCATCGGACTAGACGGCCCCAAAGGAGATCCGGTGAGTACCGGTAGACAACGAATATTTCCTGCAGCTTGTTTGTACTACATTGCCTACCAGACTACCTCCCACCCCTATCGTTCATTAAAATGCAGAAGAAAAATAATTAATATAAAGAAATACAAGGAAACAAACAAAATCAGTAGGTAAAATATCGTACGATACTTTTATTAATAAGGAAAATTCGATTTGAACCATAATGTTTGACCTGACCGTGATGTAACTATTTCTTATAATATAACTTTGCTTTCAATTTTTAAATACACACTTTTGTAGCGGAACATAGTGTCTATTTTTGTGCCAATTTACAGCCTTCTAACCCTAATAGTCTCTGATAAAAATGACTGTGACGTCTGACGGACGGACAGACAGACAGACGGACAGACGGACATGATGAAACTATAAGGGTTCCTAGTTTGACTACGGAATCCTAAAAATGTTAGTCCATGTAGGGTATGTTTCTGTATATATATGTGAAGGTGTGTTCGCTCGCAGGGCCGGCCCGGCGACAAGGGACAGAAGGGCGAGCACGGCAGCCCCGGCTTCGACGTGTTCTCCGCGGTCAAGGTAGGTGCCCTACACCTAGACACGCGTCTCCAATATTCATCTGAAACAATGTAATAGTCGACTTCTCTATTTACAGAAACAACTATTTACAAAACATGCCCAATTAAGTTTTTATTGTGGGCGTTTTAGGGTTTACCCACCCAATGTCCGGTTTTTTCCTCGTAAGTGATATGGAATTAACCATTTACTGAGATAATTGTATTGGATAATGTGTATAATTTTATCTTGGAGGGACATATCAAACAGATAAATAGGTACGAATTATTCCTGACCACCGATGATGTTTAACTATCGCACCTAATGATAATGGGTTAAATGGGTTCGTGTTCTATGAGCTAAAGTACGCGCGATCAGTAAAACCAGTGTGTTTGCTGCATTTCCAGGGCGTGAAAAGATCAGTGGACAGCTTTAAGATAAGTCCGTACACCACAGCCGAGATCATAGCCGTAAAGGTACGGCCGCCGCAGGCGCGCGGCGCGGCCCCTGTGGGGGCCTTGTTCTGTTTTGATGTTGCGCCGTTGTCTCTGTGTTATTTTGCGCTTATGTACATTTTTTGCGATATCTAAAAATGTCTGCATCCCGACTTTTTTTTTGTTGCATTATTATTGTTTTACGCACGCAGTGAGATTTTTTGAGTTATACTCAAGATTTATCACGGTCGTAATTGAAAGGGAGCTCCCGCTGACTCAGTGAATTGCACACTTCGCACGGTACTATTCGCGCGGCAAACCGTTAGAGTGTTGCGAGTGTAGCGCGGGAGCTGTGTCAGCGGGGGGCGCTCTCTGACCGAGCTCGTCCGTGTAGGGGCTGCAGGCGGCCGGCCACAACATCTCCGCGCACTCCGTCATACAACTGAAGGTGAGTCGCCACTCGCGCCACCCCTGCACCGCCACATACACCCCTGCGGCGGTCTTCACCCTCACACCCAGTCAGAGGGAAGATCACTGTTTTTATACCTCCAGCTCCATCAAACTCCCCCTATCAATTTTCTAGCAAAACTAAAACCACCTTCATTTTAATGATTTTTAAATTTATCTTTTTCCTTTTATATGCTTTATGCAAAATTTATAGAGTTTTTTTTTTCTTCACCTTCCTACCACTGTCGCACTAACCCAAAACTTGAAAACAAATGATAAGGAAAAAAGAGCGCTTGTTAACTTTCTCGGCTTTCTGGTTCCTGCTTTCAACCGACGCATGCCTATTTTATTGTCTTGCATGAGTTGCCATAGCCCTGAGTGTACACATTACAAACTTTTTAACCTACTTAAAAAATTGAGATTGTTTTATGTTTGTTCCCTGATTTCTCTGTCAATTGTGGACCTATTTCGATTTTGTCTGAAAGTACTGTACTGTCCAGATGGTCCCTAAGAAATTTCATCAAAATCGGTTCAACAGTTTCAGAGATATTGACTATTTACGGTTACTTGCAATTCAATATGTAGTTTACCATTAAAAATGGTAAATAATAATAATTATAAAACAATTAAACCGACTTCAAAAAACCTGGGTTACACCAGTAAGTTAGAAATTACTATAGGGACCTTTTTCATTTGGAGTCGGTGCCAATTCAAAGTAAGGGGTTAGGTGCCTAACAATTTGTTCAAACGTAGTGTAAAGATCATGGCACCGACTACAAATGAATGAAGGTGTAATAGTTATTTCTAGCATTTAAGTACACTCAAACGCTAGAAATAACCAGGTTATTTGAAGTTAGTTTAGTATTTTTATTAAAATATTTTTATGTGATAATGAATATAACAACTTGTCATTTACAAGGACATAAGTAAGTAGTCTACTCGCAAATAAGTATATAGTACATTGTTACCCTTGGGATGAAAGTAACTTACTTAGTCCCGAGACAGGGTTTAGGGCGTAGCGAGGGCGGGCGCCAATATTTCGAAGGACAAGATAAGTCTTTAACCCGAGGTAAGCACTGTGATTTTCATTACGAATACAAGGAAAGTAAAAATATTAATTTTTAAAGAAGATCGGATTGCCGCTTTCCCGACTATTTTGTTTTTTTTTTCTGTGGCCGGCCAGCTTATTTTTCATTTTAATAATTGAAACAATGGTAAATATTTTCCCCAAAACTATGTTGTTATAAAGAAATAGTCAAAAATAAATTATGATAAAGTCCTTTAAAAATCTAGTCTATAAATTAATACTTAACTTTATGTTATTACAATTTCAAATCACCACCCAAAGTAATTTTCGTCGGATGATGATGAATAATTTATACGAAGAATATACGTATTAATTGATTCAGTGGAAGATATTAAGTCTGATGGCCTAAGCCAATGTGTTAATTAAATGGTTTGCTTTGTAAACCTAGCAGTCGCCATCTGTTCACCTGGTAAATTCAAGTCGGTGGTTTGATATGCAGGGAGAGCCTGGAGAGCCGGGCCCGCCTGGTGCGCCCGGGCCGCATGGCTCTGAAGGCCTGCCGGGCCACGAGGGCCGAGCCGGGCCCCCCGGCCCCGCTGGCGCCCCCGGTCCCGTAGGACCCGTGGGCCCGCCAGGTCTAGTGGGCCCGACCGGAGCCTCGGGTCCCGCTGGACTCAGGGTATGTATGCACCAATACGTTCTTGCTATGAATTTCATAGGTTTGTCATTGCTGTATTCGTGTTCTAAACTTTAAAGTCATATTACTTGTTTTGAAATGTATACAGGGTGATAAAGGCGACAAGGGCGAGCGAGGCTACACGACGACACTGAAGGGAGACGCGTTTCCGACAGGCATCATCGAAGGTCCGCCCGGACCCCCCGGCCCGCCCGGTAAGCACCTTCTTGCAGACATCACCAATAGTAGACTGTTTAGCGCGGAAGCATGTTCTTTGTCGTAGCGTCCGCCGGCACGCGGCGCCACACTGGCTCTAAACCGCCAGGTCCAGAGGCCGCTGTGTCGCACTTTTTGGGTGATCGTTTCAACTAATTTCACTGTTGCCGCTGCGCACTGAACTTAACATATAATTGATTAACAGTAGTAACAGTTTTAATTTTGGTCGTAGCTTATTAGCCGTAGTTTAGATGCTGCGCCAATGATCTGTCGAGTGGTGTCGGATTTGACAAATATCTCTTCAAGAATCTCGACAGATCATATGGGGTGAATAGGGGCAGATAGGAAACCGGTCTATCGAGGTCTGAGTCGAGACGAGTGGTCGCGGCGCGCGACGCTGGCGACGGCTCGGCTCGGCGGCAATGAGACACGCGCGGCGCTTGTTGTGTGAAGGCGCGGCGGGCGCGCGCGGCGAGCGCGGCGAGGCGGGCGTGGCGGGCCCGCCCGGCCTGCCCGGCGACAAGGGCGCGCGCGGAAAGCGCGGCAAGCGGGTAACTCGCACATCCCTCCCCACCACCCCCCACCCACCGAGCCCGCCCCGCTCCACTCTCGATCTGGATACAGCCGGCCGGGACTAATGCTACACGATTAATTTCTAAAATATTGCATACCTACGAGTACATACATTATGCGTATCAGCCCTATGATGTCTGGATAATTATGGGTAGATAAAAAACAATCCACGCTGTGTCCAGATCGCATGCACGGCTTATATACACCATGGTCCTGTCACCGTCCGTATTAAGCCTTATAATGAGGAATCTGCCTTGCATCCGCAGTCCGCACGCATGTAGCATGGTAGCCTGATGTATGCGCACGCCCGCACGATGACACTCACCCGCCCACTGATGTCATTCACGCGTAGATTATTGGTGTTGGTACAAGTGACGACTAATAGCACTAGACGAGCTAACGAGCTAACACGCAGTGATCGAGCGCGTCCCCGGGGCGCTGCCCGCTGCGGCGATGCATTTCCCACGTTCCGAGGTATGATTGTAAATTAAATACTTTAAAAATTATGTATCAAAGTAGAACTGGTTGGTTTTTCCCATAACGTGTTGTTAAATTAAGCGAAAGAGCATTTTAACGTAAGATTCTAACGATATATCTTTTCTCGTATATGAGTCATTGATAGTGGTATACCGTGACGTGTGACGTGTGTTTGACCGCGCGCAGGTCGCGGCGGCGAGGCGGGCCCGCGCGGCCCGCCCGGACTGGACGGCGCGCCCGGCACCCCCGGCGTGCAGGGCCCCCCCGGCAAGCCAGTGAGTACACATTACACTATTTTACTACACACCGCATTACATTATTGTATTCACACAATCATTGGTTTCGACCGGGCTGCATCTGTGCAGTTGTGTCTGAGACGGCTCAGATCCCTGATTTGATGTTCGATTCGCAGGGCGAGATGGGTCCGAAGGGCGCCAAGGGCGAGTACGGCGACATGGGCTCGCCCGGCATGCTGGGCGCGCCCGGCCTGCCCGGCCCGCCCGGGTATCCCGGCCTCAAGGGCGAGAAGGGCGACAAGGGCGACTCGGTGAGTTAAGCTGAAACGCGAGCAGCTCACGATACCCGGTCGTTACACCCGCGAGTATATTGCAAAATGAACGTGTTGCGTGCGATGGCTTTGCGTAACGTGTCGCTGGTTGCTTGTTTCCGGTGTCCGGTGTCCGGCGGCGGGGGCGGCTCCGACCAGAAGTACAGGAAGCTGAGGAGGAGGCAGGTAACTATCCAATCTCAGCTGCGAATATAATCTCAACAGAATCAGCGCCACTTGAGTACTACGCACGTAATAATAGTGAGGTTTTCATTACTAGAAAGAGATTTGACCTTTAAAGACTAGAGGTAAAGTTTAAAAAATGCATAATATGTCATCAACTATTAGGTACTTACTCATTTACATTCGATTCTACATTGTTCGTCATGTAAGTTGTTTCTAGGTTTCGATGCCTGTAGAGAACTGGTAATCTTTATAGCCACTGTTGAACTTGCAGGGAGATGGCACCGGCTACGAACTCTACGGACATGAAATTGTAAGTACCTACTTACTGTACTGCTTACAAACCGATGATAAAAATATACAATTGAAAATATTCAATACTAGCGGCCCGCCCCGGCTGCGCACGGGTGCATTATTCGAGTTTTAGTAAGGATCCCTAATTTTTTTTTAAATATAATATAGCCTATGTCACCCGGGGATAGTGTAGCTTCCCAACAGTGAAATAATTTTTCAAATCGGTTCAGTAGTTTCGGAGCCTATTCATTACAATCAAACAAACAAAGTTTTCCTCTTTATAATATTTTAGTATGATTATATATATATATAAGTATGATAAATCATTTTGCAAAATTTTTTTCACTGTTTTAATATATATTTCTATCGGTGAAGGTTATTTACAGACCAAAATTAGCTAAATACTTTGATTTTGTTGGTATTGCTGTCAGAAGCCGAGTGCCCGCCCAGTAGTGGGCTAGCCCGGTGGCAGGCGAGTGCGAGACCCTTCACTCGACCACACGTCACAATTTTTTTGTTGTTTACTCACTGCTTTTGCTTTCCTTAAGAATCTTATTTTTGCTAAAAAGTGTAGCTGCAGGCCGAGCAGTCTCAGTTGTGGTGACCAATCAATACCTCGCTCACCCATCCCCAATCCGTAGGTAAACCGTACCAAGGTCAATTTTTCAGTAACTTTCCTTGATCCCCATTACGTCTAACATGTTGCTCATTGCATTCGTCGTCATAGTGTTGGTCGTTTGCAGCCAATAGCGCGTATTACATGGGACTATTCTCTGCGGATGGCCTATTATTTGAACTGTTTCTCTAATGAGTTAGTCTGGATCGATAAAATATTCAATAGGTCACATAATGGTATACCCCACAAAAAGAGGTATTCTGTTTATCTGATGGTTTTACGAAAGCTATCTGTGGGCTGGGTAAATGCGGTGGCAGTGTGTGACAGTATCCCCGTGTGCGCAGATGATGGGGCCGCCGGGCGCGCCGGGCCCGGCCGGCCCGCCCGGCGTGGCGGGCCCGCCCGGCATCAAAGGCGACAAGGGCGACCCCGGCGTGCGCGGCAAGGCGGTGCGTACACTCACCACGACCGACACCTCACCCAATACTCCTGTTATAATTTTCATAATTATCAGTTTCATGATTATGACAACATACATGTTTAGATATTAATCATGTGTTTTATTATGTTTTAGGGCGAGAAGGGCGAGCAAGGCGATGCAGGTCCTATGGGATTACCGGTAAGTTTACTGTGATGTTCCTACGTCTAAGATTCAGGGATGACTAGCTAGTTCGTAGCTAAATATTGTATTTCCTCGCCAGGGTCCGGTGGGGCTGCCGGGCGAGCAGGGACGCGCCGGCGACGCGGGCCCGAGGGTGAGTGTCGCACGTCCCCGTTTCCTTTCACTAACGCTGTATACATCGGTGGCGTCGGGATCCCTTCTAACCCGCATCACATAATAACTGCGACATCCCTTCTGAATGCCGGACCAGTATCCGACCGCCGCGCCGCGCCGCGCCTGGGGCCTCCGGGCGATAGTGGCCGGTCGGTGCGGTTCCGATCACCGCCTCGCCTTCCGATTAACATAGCTTGCACAAGTGTGGAGTGTGCGAGTGATGCGTGCGTACCTACTAACCCGGGGCGTGGTGTGGGTGCAGGAGAATCGCTGGCCGCCGGACTTCGCATTCACGTAGTGACTGTTGTCGGGCCGCGCGGCGCGAGCACAGCGGCGAGTGCGCGCCCGTGTCACACAGCACGCCTAGCCGCAGCGGGCGACAACACGCGCCGAGTCGTCCCGAGTCGCCCCGCGTCGCGCCTAGTCGCGCCTAGTCGCGCCTAGTCGCGCCTAGTCGCGCCCAGTCCCATTAGGTCGCGGTCGGCGCGGGCAACATTGCGATCGCGGTTGTCCTCTCCGTCGTCGGTTTGTAAATTGTATTATACTTGTACGTAAGATGCGTAAAATACTCAAGTGATACGTCGACATGTTACCGCAATAGTCTTTAAGTGTTATGGACTTGTATAAAAGCGTTGTGTTATTCTAATAGGTATTTAATATAATTCTAGTTTGCAGCTAAGTGTAATGTTTACCTCCAAAGTCCCATTAGAAAAATCTGTTAGGGAATGCAGCGTGTAGTTACACGAAGCCACTATTTGGTACATCAGTTTCTGAGTATTGGTTACTGAACTCGAGTCTTGCAACTGGAGTCTCGTCGAGTCGTGCAATTATGTGTCCGTGCCTATCTTACCCAAGTTTCGCAAAATTACACTTAACTGAACTCTTTCGGGTTCATGTCGCCTTTTTTTACTAAACGGAACTTTTAGGTTATGTAAATACATTAAAGTATTTAAAAGTCAAGATACTTTCCTACCTAAGAAAAAGGTAAGTAACCAAGGATCCTGATATGAATTCGGATTTTATAAACAGTTGGTGTTTTACTAAAAATTATAACAACACGATAAACACGTCTTGTCAAATTTCAATTTACACGCGTTAATTACCTGTGTTTACTTTTTTATAATCATGAATGGTTAAAATATTAAATCGTCAAAAGAAGTCTTTTACTTACTACTAGTTTAGTTGCATGGTTAAAATTCAGAGCTAAGAGCCTGTACCTCGTTGTTCATCGGCGATGTATTGTTGTTCCAGTCCTATTCTATAATAATTAATAGGTAGGTAGGTAGGTACACTTAATATTTGTAATATGAACGATCAGAGTGAATATTTTTAAAACTGTATTGTTTGTAAATGTTGTGATGTAAGTATTCGGGTGCCAAGTACACTAAGTGTTACCTCAGGAGCGCGCAGCAGCGCTCGCGCAGCCGCCGACCGCCGCGCCGGAGTACGCGCGTGTTCGCTGACGGACGCGCGCGAGCGCGAGCGCGAGCACGAGCCGCGACTCGATTCTAATCATATCTGTCTGTATTTCAATGTACCTACTATATTTAACAAAAGGTATCGCCCAAATTCTTAGAATAGGCCTAACTATCTTAATTATTATATTTTTATTATGTATTATTACTTTTAAAAAGTAGATATATTCATGTTTTAAAATTATTTTCAAGTAATTATTAGTAGGCGCGGCACGCACCGGCGGCGTTACTGACTCTGCTAACTAGGTACAGTATACCGGGATGACGGGGCGCTTTCCAACGACACACGATGGAGTGCGCTATGGCTACTTGACAAAATAAAACTAAGTCTGGCCGCGTGGTCGGTGGCTGGCAAATATGTAATCTGACGAAGCCATAGAGCGGATGGGAACTCAATCTGGCCAATCCACGGACAGCTACACCGAGCGAGCAGTGTCGCTGGTGCGCGCCGGCGCTGCCCGCCATGCGCCAGACTCGCGCGGCGTCGTCGTCGGCGGAACGATTCGCGCGCGCGATTACTGGGCCCGCCCGCCCACTCGCCGCGCGCCGCCGCCGCCATACCGCCGCGCGCCGCTGTGGCTCAGTCACGATAGGTACTAATAAGGAAAAAAAAAATCAGAGACCCGACGAAATTATCTATCATAGTGTAATGCCCACATGACAGATTTCGCTAATGACAGAATTACAGTTCCTGTATTATACTGTACTAGCTGAGCCCGTGACTTCGTCCGCGTGGAATTTTGATTCTTTCTTCGGGGATGTCTACGTCATAGTAGCTTTATGCATGCAAAATCTCAGCCCGATCGGTTTAAAAT
Organism: Notodonta dromedarius; assembly: GCA_905147325.1. Taxonomy (NCBI): domain Eukaryota; kingdom Metazoa; phylum Arthropoda; class Insecta; order Lepidoptera; family Notodontidae; genus Notodonta; species Notodonta dromedarius. Next base: position 11,963,384 of record LR990171.1, read on the forward strand.
TTACAAAGTTTCATACAAACTTTCATCCCCTATTTTATCCCCTTGGGGGTAGAATTAATCAAAATCCTTTCTTAGCGGATGCCTACGTCATAACATCTACCTGCATGCCAAATTTCAGTCCGATCCGTCCAGTGGTTTGGGCTGTGCGTTGATATATCACTATCTATACAAATAAATAAAGTTGGAGTGTCTGTTTGTAATATCAAAATAACACCTTTTCACTAACTGCATATGAAACTACATACGACACCTATAGCAAAAACGCGATTTAATTTTTTTTGTCTGTCTGTCTGTGTGTTTGTTCCGGGTAATCTCCCGAAACGGCTGGACCGATTTTGACGAGACTTTCACTGGCAGATAGCTGATGTTAAAAGGAGTAACTTAGGCTACTTTAATTTTAGAAAAACAATTAGGGTTCCGCGTAAAAAAATAAAAACACATGAAATCAAAGAGTATCTCCGAAACGGGAGAACCGATTTTGACGGGATTTTCACTGGTAGATAGCTGATGTTATAAGCAGTAACTTAGGCTACTTTCATTTAAGAAAAACTAAATTTAAAAAACTGGATCCTTTTGCGCGGGATCAGAACGCGGGAGCGGGCTTTTTTGTTAAGTTAGATTCCACGCGGACGAAGTCGCGGGCTCAGCTAGTTAATTAATACTTCTTCTTCTGCCTTTCAAAATTGGCCCACCCAGTTTAATAGGGACCTACCTATTTCGCCAGTATCAACTAAAGACATTTAAAAGCGATACAAAATAATGACGTCATCGACACTATGGAAAACCAAAATTAAGCTTTCAAAATAGGTAAGTAGGTACCTATTATGGTATTATTACCATGACAGCCTACCTTCCTACTCCAATATGGCCTCTCCGCTGATGTTCTTTTGCCCTCATTGTATCTTCACACCTAACATAATGTAGTACAGAACAGTCGTTTGCTTTCCATCCAACATAGTAAGTACAATACAGTCTATTTCCCAGACGAAGTCCCGTAGACGCGTCGCGGGCGCGGCAGTCGCGTGTTGGCAATATACTTAGGTACCGATTAGGCATTGTGTACACTTTAGTTTCGTAATAGATATTCCGCGGGACTTCATAATGTGGAATCGTCTGTAGTCGTACCTTGGCAAGAAATGGTTCGTGGGGCGGCGCGGGCGCGCGGCGGCGGCGGGCCGGTGGCGACCGGCGGCGCACCGCCCGCACCGGTGTTGCCGTCCCGAGAGGGCGGCCGCACAGCCGCGCCAGGCCCCGGCCGCCCGCCTCTGTCTTATCACTTAATTGCCAGTTATATTAATGTTGACTTGTACTATGTATTGAACTATTTCACTTACCTATTGAACTATTTCACTCGATTACCCTATTGATTATTGTAATTATTATGAAACCTAGCCACTATAAGATTTATTATTTTGCTTTCTTTTACCTTGGAGGGTGTCGGTGGCGCGCGGCGTCTATCCTCTCGATTCTAGAATAATCAATAAAAAACTCGCCGTAGCTATTATTTGAAAGAAAAGTCGTATAGACATAGAAAATATTTAAAAAAATGCACTTTTCCTGATCCGCATTCTGATATACCTTTCTAGTAAAAAAGGTAGGCCGCGCTCAGTACCGCGCTGCGTGTGACACGCACGAATGTAAAAATCGAATGCGCCCGCGCCGCACGGCAGCAGAGGCAGCCCCGGCGACGCGGCGCGGCGCCGGCGACGCGCCAAATACTAAACCCGAGCCTCTCAGAAATTGTTCATATTTTTATTGAGTGCAAACAATAATACCATTTTTCGTTTACGCGTGATCATTGTCTACTTATTTTCTCTTCAATTTTTTCGACTTTGCTGCCCACTATTGTCTATTCAACTCTTTCACTACTCGGGATAGTGTGGTAATATATCAGAACGAGTGTCCGCTCAATATTATAGCCCTGCGTGTAAATATATGAAAAGCAGGCCCCCCCCCCCGCCCACGCCCCCCGCCCCCCTCCCCCGGGCCGGAACTCGTGCAAGTATGTCCACACTAGCGCCTGGTGGCGAGTGCCGGCCGCGGGGTCGCTACGCTATTACTTTGTATCATAACATTCTATCTCTGTGTCGTCGTGTATCTATGTATTAAGAGTATTATTAAGGATTTAGTTTTTTTAATGAAAAACGAAAGTTGTCATTTGTACCATATTATACATCTCGAGAGCATCAACTATTGTTGTTTACAAATTATTTTGAAGGAAAATAAATATTTGCATGCCGTGCAAATTCGTGTTTCTCTTCCGACGCCCGCGAACGCCTTCCCTCGGCTGGCTCGGCTTGCTCGGCTCGCTCGCCCGGCCACGCTCCGCATGCCGGCGCACGGCGCGGCCGCTCTGCGCCACCACTTCACTCCCGAACTACCAACCTTTATCTATTCTTCCAATGGCACATCTTCCTCGACTCTTCTTTGCAACTCCACCATGCTGCACCTACAGACGTGACACAACGCCGAGAAATACTATACTGTCTACCGAGCGTTGGTTTACCCGTGCATCTGCATAAGTACGTATGATTGTAAGGCATGAAACATGAAACCCCATTCGTGTCATAAACAGGTCTGTCACCTTTTCTTGTCACCTCAAGTAGGATCTGTTACGTGTTAGCACACGATGATGAATTTGATACATAAAACAGACTAAAAATATCTGCGATGAAAATTTTAATCCACACAAATATAATAGTAAAGGGGGGTGGCAGACGCGCGCCTGCGCCTGCGCCCGCGCCCGCGCCCGCGCCCGCGCTTACGTGTGCGTTGTTTCGCAGGGCCCGCCCGGACTCGACGGCATGAAGGTTAGTGTTCCACCCAGCGCACCGCTAGCCCTCAGAGCGACCCGTCCCGAGCATCCACGCCGAGCGCACTATGCAGATTGAAAATAATCTACCTACTTAGTAAAATATAATTCAGAAGAAAGACGATCTATTTTGGTTTTTACGTTTTCTAACAGAAATGTTACCTAACTACTTGTTCAGGAAATTGTTTCCGTTAACATGAATTGGTAATGGCAGGGCGCGCAAGGCGAACCCGGCTCCAAGGGCGAGAGAGGCGACCCAGGACTACCAGTATGTTGCACACGTTTACTCCGCCTGCCTCCCTACGATCACACTATTCAAATAATTTAACTTAAATATTCGAGTACATAATGATTACATGCGTCCACATTAATTTCAGGGCACCGACGGAATTCCCGGCCAAGAGGTTAGTCGCTCGATGGTAAAATGGACAGGGACAACTCTCATATTGCTCTCATAATATGATTCATGGTAACTCATAGCTACTTGTTTGTTTCCACTCCATAGGGCCCCAAAGGTGACAAAGGCTACAAGGGAGAGCCAGTAAGTGTCGGAGCGTGGCCCGCGCTCGCCGCTGCCGGCCTGCCTGCTTCCACCGCGCCCCACTAACCTTCCCTCACGACGCATGCCACTAACAGGGCAGCCACTGTTGCCGCTGCTGATGCACCCTCTCATTGACTTTTGTTTATACTTCAATCTGTCTCAGCGTGGAGTTTAATAAATTTTGCTTTTACGAAACCTCCTTATTACAAATTTAGACTGGTCCATATAAAAATAATCTTGTATTGTTTTAATATACTATGTTTGCAAGTCTTAAATCAATATTTTTTAATAGTGTTGTAACACGAGTAGATTCTGCAATGTTACGGGTACCAGAATTGTATGCCTCATTGTATTTGTATGACAATTCTCGGGGCGAGTACATGAATCGCGGTATTGGCAGGGTCCGGTGGGCAAGCGCGGCCGCAAAGGCGACAAGGGCGACCGGGGCGAGCAGGGCGTGCCGGGCCTGGACGCGCCGTGCCCGCTGGGGCCCGACGGCCTGCCGCTGCCCGGCTGCGGCTGGCGGCCCACCAAGGTACGCCGCCACTCCATAATCCGCCTCCTGCCTAACCTAACCGAGCCCTCTTACCATCTTGATACGTGATTACTTGGAAAACACCAGATAAACTGAGTATTATTATAAAGTATTGTTCGCGTTAAGTGCAAAAGTTCAGAGCGCGCTGGTGTTATCCAATAGCATGTAAATCATCTTAACACATTAACGCACATTGCAGTTGATTAGTGTAACTATAATCCTTGTGCGACGTAGTATCTGGTGCTTGCTGCAATAACAGTTAACCTAGGTGCGTCGGTGTCGTCGGTGCTGGGGACGTGCATTCGAAAGTTAAAATTAGGTGGTAAACCGTAAGGAACATCGAGTCCAACTGACTTCTTATTTGTCTACAATTTAGGTACATAATAGTTATTAAAAACGAACTTTTCTAGTGGACTTCAATAGTCCTAGCTTAGTACATACTGTGTAATTCATTAACCATTTTACTGACCTTGGAAATTCAAATTTGTTGCATGATAAAGACTCATAGGTATGTACTAGCAATTTAATCTCAAGGTAAACATTTATTGCCGAGGCGCAAAGGTTCTTGATTTCGTAAACCGAGGACACGCAATGGATTTGACTGATTTGCTATGTAAAGAAAAAACCATAATTTGAGAGTACATTACACGGGCGCCGCGCTCGCCTGCCGTGCTGTAGCCTGTAGCGCACCTGGCGCGTATAGTGTATCCAATCGTTTATTTAACTTTTGACAGATCACGCACATAAAGTTTTGTAATAATTTTTGATACAATGTACTACAGGGAATACTGTACTTCATGGACGGGCTCCGCCCACTTAGAGATGTGTCATTCGTAATGAATGACCACAGACTATAAAACGGTTTTGAAATAAATCGATTATCGATTATATTAATAGAACATACAATAAAATTATTGTGATTTTGATGATTTTTTGGCATTTTGACAGTATCGAAGAGAGGAACGTAGGGTTCAACTCAACCAAATGTGAGAATTCACAAATAAATCAATACGGAGGAATATAAATTCTTCACTCGACGTATGAAAATGTAGATTAACACTGACAACAAAATAGCGTCGCGCGTCGCCGCTGCGTCCAGTGTTGCCGTTTAATAATCGATAAAATTACGAAATTATCGATAAAATAATGAGTGTGTTAAATCGATTAAAACTTCTTCATGAATAAAATCGATCGTAACGGGTCAGGGTATCATTATTTGATTAAGTATTAGAGCTGTCAGAAGTTAAATAAACGATTGGAAAGGGTATAGATAGTTACAACGTCTGCGGACGACGGCGCGGGCGTACACGCAGCTAAAACCAGCCATATCTATCACACTCGGTATCTCATTGTGAGCATGCCGGTAACCGTTTGATGCTTTTAACCAACGGATGCATGAGTGTACGTAACCCGGTGTTGGCGCGTGCGGCGGTGCGCAGGAGTCGGCGCCGCTGCTGCCCTCGCGCGACGAGCTGCCCGGCGCGCCCGCCGACGACTCGGAGGAGGAGGGCGAGGGCGCTGAGGGCGCGGAGGGCGACGCCGGGGAGGAGTACGAGGGCCGCGACGACGAGCTCGACGCGCCGCGCGACTACGACGACTACACCGACAACGCGCATCACTCGCACCGCCACGACTGACCACCACCTTCCTTTCCTTAAATAATCTCGTTTAGATTCAGCATCCTCTCCCATTCCTGGTCCTGGGATAGGTATTATAATACACTAAACGGTGGTGGGTCCCGATCGCTCTCTCACTAGCGTAAGTGGCTACGATATGATGCATGCTTGTGTGCACGACCCTTTAACTTTAGTAAATCGCTAAACCGATAAACATGCTAGATATAGAATTAAGAAATACCTCTTCGTAGTCGAGTTCGAAAGGACTTATTACAAGATTGACCCGTGGCGAGTCGATTCGATTGTTGGTCTCGAGGTCATCTCATGTATCGCTGACGAGGGTCCGCGCACGCAGGAGGCGGTGCTGCAGTGGGTGCGTCGCCGGCTGGATGTCGACAATGACTTGCCGCAGCTGTGAGCCGCTGTGAGCCGCCCGCTGCCCGCTGTGACGACACCGAGGACACCACCGTGTCATGCACTGCGAGCACAAACGCGTGACGCTGCGGACACCCGCGCATGACACTGCGGACACCTCCGTGTGTCGCTGCGGACACCACCTCGGTACACTGCGGACACCAGCGCATCACACTACGCGACGAGACGCCACCGCTTGACAAACGCAGTGGCACCACAACACCGGTATTCAATGTCAAAGCCGCATGAGCGATTGGACACGGAATCAGTGCCGTCCGCCGCTTCGCTTCGCTTCATGAGTCCAGTTTACCAATTATAGTTGATTCCATCCAACCGGGCCACTTTTAGCCTTAATGACTTTTTCAGATTAACTAGACTGACTTTATTTATTATTTATTGTTTAATAAAATTATACTCCCTTGCTGCTTTTTCAAATAGTTGTGTTCGGCCAAAACAAACAAACCTTAACGCAAATAGGTACTTATTTGTACAACTACGCCACCTAAGTATAGAGGCTACATCTCAGGTGCTTAGTAGTGCCATTATTATAGTCTCCTGGTCGGTGGATGCAACATGCCTTTTAAATAATACCTCTATGCTATTTTTTTATAAATGTATTATGGATGGGAGGAGTATGATGGAGAATTATTTGTTGACGAGTTTTACCATGCCGATGTTATTGTTTGTGTGAGGTCGTGTCTGTAAGTAGGTATATTATGCAAGTTAAGTATCGTTTAATCCAACGCTAGCTACTTATACGTATTCAACTATAACTACTAAAATCATTGTAAGAAAGAAGGAAATCCCAACAACTTACCTATTCATTACTTTCACGTAAAGTTTTGTAGCTATGGCCCCAGTGAATAAGTATTAAAAAAACTGGTTGATCAGATAAGTGTTGTGAGTCAGTGGGTAATAATAATGCGCCAGTCCCACACCACACACGAGGTGGGGCGGCTCGCGGAAAGTCCACTCTGACGCATGGCGCGCATAGTTCGATGACGTTACCAGTGTTACTACCTACCCAGTACCTTGTAGGTACATCGCTATATACAAGTAACAGGCAGGCAAATGTCAGCGCTTACCTCTTGTGTGGCCTGCGCGGAATTGGCACGATTGCATAGGTATGTGAATACCTCCGGGTAAGTACTAGGCTCCGGGTGGGTGATATTCTTACATGACGGTGAGGTGATAGGAGGGTATAAGTATCTACACAATAACAATAATGACTAGCATGACTGTGTAGCTTGCCGACCAGGGGCCCACCTCTGTTATACACTGTCGCTCGACTCGACTCGCAAAACGTCAAAACTGACGTATCGCGTATCTGAATACGTTTGACAGTTTGCATTATAGAAGAACTTTCAACGCTGACTTATTTATTTACGCGATAAGTCAGTCTTGATGTATTGCGAGTCGAGCGTAAGTCGAGTCGAGCGACTGTGGTTACCAGAAGTGGCCCCCGCTCAGCGCCCGCTCAGCGCCCGCGCCGCAGGACGGGGCTATATTGAATTCTGCGAATGTTCATGAGTGCAGACTATGTTCATTATTGATGTAAATTAACTGCTTAAGTTATGTAAGTACGTGTGTTCTCGTGTACCTATTATAAGTAATGATGCTGTACATATTAGATGATGAGATGTAAATTAATAAAATCGTAGAATGGTAAGCACCTACCTACCATATTTATAAGAATAGGTAACCGAAATCCCTTGGTTATAAGTAAGTAGTGTGTGTAAGTTAGTAGATAAGTAGATAAGTTGACCCGGTACCTAAGTATTTTATGTATCTGATCACGCATATCGTTCGTTGCATTACCTAAAGAATTGATCTAAAACATTTTACCTAAGAGCAATAGGTATGAAAACTGAATGAAATTGGTAAGTAAGTAAAAAACATGTGTACCCTACCCATATCCTACTTATGCCACAGCCAACAGGAAGCTTTACGTTATGTTCGAGTTCAAGTCGGCCAACGCCCGGGTCATCTACATTCGGGCCACCATTTTGAAAATTCGCGGTTTAACGATAAAACACATAATTTAATAAAATAATGTATTCATTGAAATAAAACTATTTTTCGGATTTTATCGCGTTTATTAACTTTATGTTCCCGACGTTTCGGTTGCTTTACAGCAGCCATGGTCACGGGGGGACTGAGGTGTTAGACGTCCTGATGTTATAGTTAGTAACTGGGTACCCTCATATTTAGTTATTGTTTGCGGTCCGATCCACGCAGAAAGTGCTCACAGTGTCTCGAGGTCTTGCAATGGTACACTTGGTTTTGGATTTAATTATATTAATTACTGGATCCCAAGTTGGTGGTAGCACCCAGCCATCTTCCCTATTGAAATTAGGATGTTTTTTAATAAACGCGATAAAATCCGAAAAATAGTTTTATTTCAATGTGTAGTATTCGCGTAAATATAAGAAAACAATAATGTATTCATTTTCGTATTCCTTCTCGTTGCCCGTGGTGGTAAGTATAAGTATACAGGGTGAATTTTTCGTCGTAGGCTTTGATCGTAGGCAATAGCGAAATTGCTCCAAGAAAGGCTGCGTGCCGATTGTGGTGAAGACCAAGCTGCTACATTAGAATTATGAAAATAAACCGACCTAATTGTGTGAAGGTTTCCGACTTTATAACACTGATGATGTTATAGGTTCCTTATCCACTTACTTAATTATAACTTGCGTGCACGTGGACTAAGCTTTGAGTGAAGTAATCTCAGTAGATGGTAGTTATTTATATCGACGGTAGAAAGGAAAACCAAATGAAGCGCCATTTGGCAAATTGTTCAGCAGAGCTGTTCAAAGTTTAATTTGTTTGTTAAATCAAACAAATAACATAGAAGGAAAACTGCGTCATATTTCTTTGATGAAAACAAAAATATATAAGAAACTTTTATTTACAATGCCTGTTTTTTTTTAGAACGGTAAAATAATTTATTGTCCATGTGCTGTTATGAAGTTTTAATGTTATGCATTTTTAGTTGGTTTAAAGTTTAGTTTTTTTATTTGTTTTCAATTTGTTTTTCCTTTCCACCGTCGATATATACCTAGGTATGTAGTTATTATAATTCTGTACCTATTTCGTCGTTCAAATACCACCTGCCTACTGAATTGTCGCAGCAGACTGTTTTGTGTAAGTAAGTAAATTACTTATATTTAATATTTTTTTGTAAATATTGAAATGTGAATTCATAATAATATAATAAATAGGTTTAATAATAAATTATTATAGATTTTTTTGACGGTATGGATAATGAGCTCAACCTCAAGGTCATGTGATTTAAAACTCAACATCTCGTGACCTTGACTTTAAAACAACTTGATCTTCACACCATGGTCAAGGTTAAAGTCATTCCAAGACGTGTCCTTGTTTTGTCCATTACTTGTGGTATCCTATGCGGTTACCCGACCTTCATCTTATCAGCCTTATTTCTCCACGATAAGATCGACGCGACGGAGCCACGCAAACTCATTCGCTTCTTTCGTACCTAACCAAATCAGATTTTGCCTGAAACCGACATAAAAGTGGAGAAGGTTCTACGTTCGTATCTATGTTTTTTACTTTCTTATGTATTTTCACTGATTTCTCCGTCAATTGAGGACCAATATTGAACATATTTTTTGTTTGAAAGGTTTTCCAGATGGTTCCGTCGTAATTTGATCAAAATTGGATCAATAGTTTGAGTAATATGGACTATTTACGGTTACCAGCAATTCAATGCGTAGTTTAGCCCAAAAATCTAAAAACAATATATTAAGGTGAAGGCGCCTGTCTGGCCCGCTAAATTACACACATTTATTTTACTCTAAAACTTTTGAAGAACGACAGATAACCAGAAAAACTGGCAATTTTTGTATATTTAGTGATATACTAGTATCATATCCACCGTGATAATATTTAGAGTAAAATAAATGTATTAATAAAACGCACTGCATACTGTGTTTGACGCAAATCACAAAATGTTGTCTTAAATGTTTTCAGATTTTGGATAAACTAGATAAATACTCGAAAATTTTGAATTTCGCGGGCTAGATGGGCGCTTTAGCCTTAATATAAAAATCAGGAGAATACCAAACCATATAATAGTTACTTAATAGCAAATAAAAAACCCCTTTTTTCTAGCGTTTTAGTGCCCCATTTTTCGAAGTCGGTTTAATTATTATTGTTTTCGCCGGGATCTGCACAAAGTCAAAGATCGCTTACCAGTCACTGCGTTGACTGACAACTGTATGTAGGGAATGTTTTCAACAACCTGCGTATACGAGTTCACCTTCGCTCAAATAAAATGTACTAAAATACAAACAATAACTGCGAAGACCATCAACAACGTGTTTTAATAAAATACGACGTTGAGAAAAAGTTATGAGAAGTTTTATTTTTTAGGACAATTGTTATATCGACTCACCTTATTAGTATTATTCTTGCAGCCGACTAATCCATTCCTCTTAAGACCCCGAAAGACCATGATTTCTTCCTCCCCCGCGGGACACAGATGTTACTGAGAGTGTAAAAGGTTGGCTCACTAAAATATAATTGGATCGTTTTGCTCAGTGGTTATTATTAAGTAGGTAATTATTGAAATTGGAACTTCAATCCGTGTTTTTAGGGTTCCATACCCTGTAGGGTTCCATAACTCCAAAGGAACTAAACGGAACCTTTATAGGATCACGTCGTTGTCCGTCTGTCTATCTGTTTGTCTGTCTGACTGTCAATACCCTTTTCAAAAACGGATAGAGTTATGAAGTTAAAAATAATATCTGAAATCAAATATTATAGTCCCTTGGAGGTGTAAAAAAATTAGGTTTTTAAGTCAACGCAATTGAAAGATACGGCCATTTATATCACATATTTTGATAGTTACCGCTAATATCCACTAAAAAGGCTTTTGTAAAATTCAACCCCTAAGTGTATAAATTAGGGAGTGAAATTTGTACGGGTAAAAAAATCTTAACTTAGAGACTTAGACTTAGAATGTAAACTTAGACTTGAAAATTAGTATTTCAGTAACGCATTAAAATAAAAAACAATATTTTATTGTTTTATGAAATTCCACCCCTCAGTGTATGAAATAAGGGATAACAGTTTGTATTGGTGTCCCAAATTTGTTTATACTGAAATCTGGCTTTAGGTAGATCTTGTAAAAACTTGAAACACTGCAAAAAATATTTAAAAATATCAGGATAGTAGCACATGATACGACATTGCAATTAAAATTATAACAAGAGTAATTGATCCACTAAATCGCGAGCAACAGCTGACCAAGTTAAAGCTAAGTTAATTCCCCATCGTTTCTGAATAAACTAAATACTGAGAGCCAGAAATCAACCGCAAATACAACTTTGTTTCTTGTATTTCACTACTTTGGTTATAGATTACGATTAATGTTCGATATTGAAATGAGTGCGGAAGCCTTTATAGTGCATGGCCTGACGTGTACTTGTCGGGTTTAAAAAAATATCATTCATCTTTCTCACAAAACCTCGAACATACAAACAAAATCCTCGCCCATTCATCCGCAAACAAATCCATGGATTGGAATCCAGGACCTCGTTAAGCCCAGTGAGGGTGCGAGGTACTGGCGACTTAGCTTGCGCAACGGCGCGCGGCGTACCGTACCGGGGATATTGCCGTAGCAAGCGGGGACAGCAAACAGCTGATGTTTCATGCCGCGACAGTTGTTTTTTGGGGTAAAAATTTGCATAAAAACCTGAGTACTTAAATCAGGTGCATTGATGTTTCCGGAGATATTTTGCATGACGTTATATTAATTTGATCGAATTTTGAAGCACGTTGTAACCAAGACCACAGATTTATAAATACTACGTAGGTAGCACACAAAGCATTTGCTTAAAATTTTCAGGCAATTTTGTACATATTCTAACAGGGCCGGACTGAACCACCGTACTTCATTTAGTCGCCTAGCTGAGCGGAGCGTGGCGAGATGGTAGTAAAATGTTTTGTTGAACTCGAGTTCTTCCCCGTGACTTCGCCACGGAGGATAATCCACAATATAATATTATATTTATACCTACAGGAGATATTTCCAGCCTTATTAAACAAAAGTATAATAATTATATTAAAAGTATAATATAAAAGTTCCTACGGTTTATTAATCGCAAGCTATACTGAGAGTTGAAGACATGACCATCTGTTACCACTTCTGAAACGAAGAGAAGCTGCTGATCTCGCATTTTTACATAATGTTTTATTAGGTATAATCGACTCTCCATCCTTATTATCAGAAGTTAATCTCGTAACCCCGGATAGAGCGGTCTGTCGTAGGAATTACCTAAAACTAGTGCTCCTAGTCCTCCTTGTGCTATTAACTACCGTCAAAGGTCTTTTTTCCCGCGAACTATTAATATTTTCCATTCAAATTATTCTGTGGATGTAGACCTGTTTACGATGAGGCATAATACCTTTAAAAAGCTAATTAGTAATTAATTATTTTCTAAATAGTATTACCCAAATGTAATCATTGTATTTGAACTATGTCTCTAGTTACAATTACGCTATTTGACTCTGTTTATTACAACTGTATTACTTTCTTATAGGACACAATATCTTTGTGTGTCTAAAAGTTAAAACTGTTTACGGCTCTCTAATATATATTCTCATGTAACTAGATTGTTATTATGCAGCTGTTTCTTTTACATCCCGTCGAACTCGATCCAGCCGTGTCTGAGATTACCCGGAACAAACATACAGACAGACAGACAGACAGACAGACAAAAAAAAACAAATCGCGTTTTAGCTATAGGTGTCGTATGTACTTTCATATGCATTTAGTGAAAAGGTGTTATTTTGATATTACAAACAGACACTCCAATTTTATTTATTTGTATAGATGGGTGGTCCAACACGCACATGGCTCGTTATTTTACGTAAGTTGCAGGATTCATCCTCCAATTATAGATGGTTTATTGGAGGAAATAAATTATTATTTATATTAGGCAATATATTCAACTACTTAATAAAAAAAAAGTTACGTCTGCGTGTCGAACTCACGCATTGCTGGACAATATTTTGCCACCACCTGCAGCACTCCTGCGGTTCCATAGTCTAAACTCTCTTTTTGGTGGAGTTAAATTCTCTTCACTCTGAAAATATCATATTGAACGGAGATATACCGGGAATATTATAGCTGTTGCATTTTCATTGCATGTTGTTAGAAAAAGGATTGAAATATGACGACAGCGCCATCTGCATGCGGTCGACCAAGTCCACTTGCGTTAGATGTGATCGGCTGCACATGGTGTCTATAAAATATAGTATCAGCATTGCACCCGTGCGAAGCCGGAGCGGGACGCTAGTCTACTATAAAGATTCACTTCCTTCGCCCGTCCCAGGACGCGGGCACAGCTTTTTTATGTCCAGTCCACTTGGCCCTCGGCCCTGTTGACACCGCGGGCAGCGCCCCCCCGTCCCCCCCTCCCCGCCGCCCCTCCGCGCCACCCTCGACCACCATTCAGCAGTCGGTACTGTTAGCTCTACACGCTCGGTCGGCTTTTAGATTTTGTAAAGCCGTACATTACTGACTTTGTTTGCGTGTTTTTGCGGTTACTAAGTACCTACTGATTGCTCAAATTTATCCTTATTGTACCTTAGTTAGAAAATCCATATTTGTTTTCCTTAAACCTATTTATTTATTTATATTATTGGGTATTTTTTTCTCTCCAGTGACCCAAACCAAATGGTAATAAGCAGTGATCATACATTTATAAAAAGGTGTATTTTGTGCCTTCTCTGCACGATGGTCTATTTAATACGATCTGAAAAACCAGCCCTCAGAAGACCCTGACGCCGATGTGTGGCATGACCTCATCATACGAGGCACAAAGTAGGGCTAAATCGTGGCAGTGCGCGCGCGCCACATGAGGCGCGCGCGTGTTCGGGGCGTGGGGTGCTGGCGCGGCTGGTGCTGGGCGCTGCTGCTGGCGGCGGCGGCGGGCAGGCGCGGCGCGGCGGACGACTCGCCCGCGGCGCCGCGCTGCCCGCCCGCGCCCACCGATCGCTGTCAGCTCACGGGACAGGCATTCGGCGAATTCAAATTTATAGTGGACAGTAAGACCGCACAATATAATTTAAATTGCAATACCTAATTACCTGCTTACCCATAGGTTTAAGGATCCTGAAAAAAAACACACGTTTTCAAAATGATTTTAAACCCCCGACGAAAAAAGAGGGTTGATCAAAGTATGACATGTGTATCTGTGTGTCTGTCTGTGGCATCGTTGCGCCCAAACGAATTAATGAACCAATTTAAAGTTAGTTTTTTTTTATTATAGGAGGTACCTTTTATTATGTTACCTACCTATCATTATCGAGAGTTTTCTTAGCTATTTTTCAAAAGGGTGCGACGCGATACGAATGTAGTCGTTTAGATTCTTAGGCTGTTGTACATAATAATGTTTTTTGCCTGAACAGTTCAAGCTGATTCCGCGTCGATAAATTTAGAGAGACCCTAAAGACCTATATGGTGCGATCCGTCGCTTTAAACAGATTTAAACCACTATCCATAGTGTGTCTCAATATCGTTCCCGATTTACGATCGACTATTTCAATATCATTCTGACTACGTATTAGGGAATGTAATCTCGAGCCGAGATCGTAAGTTGGAGATATCACGGGATTAGAAAAGTCGAGCTCGCTGGATTACTTTTTGAAAAACTCTGTTGTGTTTATTCGGAACGCGTGTTTAGCGTTGTGTTTAGCGTGTTATATTATTTAATTAAGTAACACACATCAATATTTTAAAGAATTATTATTTTGGTAATCATTTACCTACTATTATTATTAGTGAACAAAGCATTTACCCGCTTTTTACTTAATTAAAATGTGTTATTATAAATTCTTAATAGTACATTGTTACACGAGTGGTGAAAGTGACTTATTTAGTCCCGAGACGGGGTTTGGCGCCCGAGCGTAGCGAGGGCGCTAATAGTTCGAGGGACAAAATAAGTCTTTCACCCGAGGTAAACACTGTGCTTTTCATTACGAATACAAGGAAAGTAAAAATAAAAACAGGATTTGGCTAAAGAAAAAATATAAGGAAGTATGAACAATACTCTACAACTCGAAAAAAAAAAGATCGGATTGCCGCCTATTTTGTTTTTTTTTCCTTGGCCGGCCAACTACATTATTTAGCCATTCTTTTTCATTTTCATCTTTAAATATTTTGCCCAAATCTATGTTATTTTAAAGAAATAGTTGAAACTAAATTATAATTAAGTCATTTAAAAATATATATTCTTTAATTAATATTACTTAACTTTATGTTATTTCAATTTTACATCGTGCTGTAATTGAGTGACTGTAGAAAAAGTTTGAACATGGTTCCATAGAAATGTGAAAATGGAACTAGTTTTTTTTTAATAATTTGACAGCTGTCAGTTGAAAGCGATTCTCCCGGGCCGGAAAGTATTACTTTCAACCCGCTCCTCAGGCAACTTCAGACCTACTTTCAGAGTATGAGTAATGAAAAATTATAATTAAATAATACCTGAGAAGGCTATTTATTGTCAAAATCGCCCATTTCAAAGTCTAGCTCTAGAGGTGATTTTGAAAATAGCACCTTCAACAACAAAGAGTGCTTACTCATGTGCTCTCCGACAATCGGCATCTTATTTCAGTGGCTATGTACGTAATGACTTGTCCTTCCGAAGAATGAGGCCACCATCTCTTTTCCCACGCTTCGAATTCTCTTCAATTCAGTTGGCAACTCCTCTGAAGGAAACACCCAGACAGCAGACTGTCTCTTAGTTTCAGGATCATAACAATAAATCCAGCCTTCGTCACCAGTAAGTATGTCGAACACAGCATTTGAATCACCTCCGTTAAATCTTTGAACCATTTCACAACATCAATCAACATGACGGAGTTTTTGGGCATCTGTCAAATTATGAGGTATCCACCGGGCACAAAGCTTCCTGACCGCTAAATGTTCATCGAGGATTTTGTGCACTTGACTCATACCGATGTCTAAGCTTGTCCGAATCTGCTGATAAGTCACTCTTTTGTCAGTCTCTATCATACGCCGAACATTGATGTTATCTACAGTCGTCGCCGTATAAGGCCGTCCCTCACGCAGATCATCAGTGAGATTAGTGCGACCACGTTTAAACTCATTAAACCAGGGCCCTAACCACGCTAGCTACTCAAATCGTAATAGAAAAGCAAACGCTCGCGATTACGTTTCAAACGCTCCGCTTTGGACGTTTTGCTGACACGAGCTTCACGATTTCTACTGACATTGATATGGTATGGTTTCAGCAAAACGTCAAAAGTGGAGCGTTTGAAACGTAATCGCGAGCGTTTGCTTTTCTATTACGATTTGAGTAGCTAGCGTGGTTAGGGCCCAGTTGTAAACATTGACACAAGATTGGGCTTCCTCGTGAAAGGCCAATCGAAACCTATCATTACTTTCTTGTTGACTTAAATGACATCGAAAGTCATTAAAAATCATTGTACGAAAATTTTCTCGCGTTAAATTCATGCTCACGTGACACAAATAATTTTCAATTTTTCACCAAATCATAAACAAATGACAAATGAATAAAATACATAGAGTCTGGCACACGAAAGTTGAACCTGAAAAAGAGCGGCAAATTTAAAAATCTGCGTGTGGTATCACTAGGTATATGAGAAATAAATGGTCCTGATAGTTTACAAAAAAAAAAAAAAATTAGCTTAGGTTCGATTTTTCTAAATAAAATACGCATGTAAATGAGGTAAAATTTTACCTAATCTTATTATTATATTCTATTATTAGTTTTATGTATAATGCTTTTAATCCATATTACTCTGGAATTTTAACTTGAGAGCAAAGAATAGTGAGATGCCGCAGAATGCAGAACATTCTAGATAATAAAATGTTATTGTAGATATAAATAAAATAAAATGTTAATTATTTAAATATCATTTTATTTTATGAGTCATAACATAATCAGTAACTAAAAATTCAATTTCTAGTGAGCCATCCGAATCACTGCTATCGTCACATACATTTATGATGAACCGCTATATAGATATTACTTAAGTATCAAGACTAGTTCTAGTAACTATTTATGCCGGGTGATATTTATAAAAAGTTGCCATGTAAAAAGTTTCAATAAATCACAGGTTCTACTTTCGTGTGCCAGACTCTACACAATAATATTGGTAAAGAGTTCAATTTTCAAAGTTTGAACTTATTATTCTATTATATCGTTTACAAGTGGCCAGTTCTAAAAACTTTCAGTGTCGGCCTTGTACACAGCTGAAAATGCCCACTCGGACTCAATACTGGTTGGCACCAGCAGCGTGAATAAGCTATTATAAGAAAACTACAATTAATTTTCAGAATCTGCAATTCATCCTCAATCCCGATCTCGCGAGATTTCGCCCAAATGATGTATCGGGATTGATCTCGTAAAATAGGTCGCGATCTCGCGAGATCCCTCTACATCAGTATTGCATTCTCTACTACGTATACCTAGGCTACGTGTTGGCTAGCACATTTTGATCGCAACGATAAATGGCATCGTGTATGAGCGGCAAAATTGAAGCGATAAATCATTACGTTTCTTTAGATCGGTTCCGAAGTGACGGATCGCACCTTATAGCAGGCCCTTTAGATAAGTGTTAGCGTATGCTGGGGCGCAGAAAACACAGCATAACCGTGAGTTCGCACTGGACGAAACATGTACACGAAACATGTTGTTGTCTCTATTTTTTGTTGTCATAAAATTGTGACAACAATATGTTTAGTGAACATGTTTCGTCCAGTACGAACGTAGGGTAAACATAAACATTGACTTTTTTATAGTGGGCGTGCTGCGATCGATTTGTTATATGTTTTGTATTCGAATCGCTTTATCACAGGAGAAGAGCTGCAGTTAAGATTACCTGACTACGAGGAAAACCGCAGATGCTTCACTCTGACATACCCAAAGGTTGTCACCCTCGATGAGCCGGTGCTACCCCGATTCGACGAATTGCGAAAGGAAGCATGCGTGGTGCTCGAGTCCGCCAAGAACCTGAATCCGCTCCGCGTCGCGAATGAGACAACGTACGCGGGTGTTCTGCGTGCCCTCAATGTATCCGTATTTGAGACACTAATGCTACAATATGGCTCGCTCCGCAGCGAGCACCTCGCTAACCTCACCAAGCTCCCCGAGCTCAAGCTCAAGTACATGGACTTTAAGACGAGTGCTCGCGATCTGCACCATCTCACTGGCTTACGTCGGCTGAGCTTAGAAAATACAGAATTCAGCACCGCCGACCTCCAGCTGCTGCCCGCCGGCCTCGAGCAGCTGCACCTCACGCGCACGGGCATCGGCCACGTGCCTCCCGCCGCGTTCGCGCGCCTCTCCAAACTCACCGCGCTGCTGGTCACTGAAGAACATGGGCCCGTGTTCGTGGAGGCGGCTGGCGAGCTGCGGACGCTGACCATACGAATGTCAGAAAACAATGCCACGGTGGGACTGGCACTACCGGCCGGGCTCGAGAACTTAACGATCACGGGCTGGGAGCCGCGCCTACCGAAGCCGTGGGAAGCCTGCGCCAGGCTCGGCGCGCTGGAGCTGGTGGACGCTGCTGTCGAGGTGCTGCCGAGCCGCTGGGTGGTGAACTGCACCGCGCTGCACACGCTTATCGTGCATCGTGCCGAGAGCCTCACGTCGCTCCAGGCTGGCGCGCTGCAAGGTGCCAGAGCTCTGAGGCATCTGTCGCTGAAGGAGTGTGCGCTGAACGCACTGCCGGCCGACCTACTGGAAGACATACCCAACCTCAACAAACTTGATCTGTCGGAAAACCAACTGGTCACGCTACCAAGGTGAGTCCGAGTGAGCCCGATGCACAGTTTTTAACTGACATCACAAAAAGGAGGAGATTATATGTTCACCGATTTCTCATTCAATTATGGACTGATATTGTTTTTTTTTTATTGATTGATTGAAATTTCAGACTTATAGGTACTACGTAGTTATTGAATTGCTAGTAACCGTAAATTGAAAATTTCTCTCAAAATACTAAACCGATTTTGATGCACTAAAAAGTTATAAATAACTATAGACCACATAATTTCTTTAATTTATACGATTTATAATATTCATAGTATACGACTTACCTATACTAATATACTTACATGGCACTTATAGGCAAAATGCATCTAATCACAATTCCACAATGCCCAAATACGCCTAGGTTACATTGTTTTATTACGGAGTTCCGGAGTTTACTGAGACTATTCTAGTGACCGCAGACACCACTGATTATTCACAGGAAAGCAATTTACACATTTTCGTTTACTTGAATGACGTATTTTTCCCAGTTATTTTGATCTTTCGCATCGGTTTATAAATGACGGATTTTGAAGAAACAAACAGAAAAAAAAATTTACAAAAAATTATACCGATTTCAAAAAAATACTGGTTTGTTTTTAATTAAAATCTAGACCGGCTCAAATCTTCCCAATAATGAGTCCCGACTGTTAGAAATGTATTACTTTACAGAACTCTAGACTACTAGGCTTGTTTTTTTGTTTCAGTTTTTATTTAAAGTTCAGTTTTTAAACAGTCAATTTTACACAGTCAAGAGAACGACTACGAGAAACATGTAATAAGTTCGTAATACAAAATTAATAAGTATGAAAATTATCACCATAGATCACGACGATAGGCAAACAAGTTAAAACCAAGGTTATTAAACTAAGTTCACCCCCGTCGTTTCTGAACGAACTCTACGAGTATACCTACTCGTATAGTGACAGTCAGAAATCAACCTTCATTTCTTGTATTTCACGACTTTAGTTTAACGTTACATACGTTTTCGATATTGAAATGGCTACGGAACCCTACCTCGTAACCCTATGCGCACTGACGGGTTCTTTATATATATTTCCGCAGCAAGCTGTTCTTCAACTCAACAAAGATCCTGAGGGAGGTGGTGCTGTCGTGGAACAAGCTGAACAGCTCGGCGCTGGTGGCGCTGACGGAGCCAGACTTCAAGTCACTGAACGTATTACGACTCAACCACAACAAAGCGCTCGACGCGTGCCCTGCTCCCGAACAACAATGTGAGCGATGTTTTCAATGTTTCAATTGACTGTGGACTGAGTGAAAAATCGAGATATTAAAAATCTATAATCTACAAATATCGGCCAACATACCTGGGGTATATATAATTGACACCTTTTAGACTGCCTTATAGGTACATATATCATTTCATCAGAAAATACGAATTAATAGGCCATTTCACACACACACCTGTTTGTATAGACGACTTTCAGAGGCCACTAGCCGTTCTTGAACAAACCAAGGACTTTCTGAATGAGAAAAACCACTTCAATGACGCCGTACGATATTGTCAATTAGACAGAAAGAGTCAGTCAGAAATACTTTCAAGAGTGGTGAGCTTATTCGTATAGCGATATATCAATCAAAACGTTGATTGATATATCGCTATTTACCAACGCCTTTGATAAATTTTCGATTGTACCGGAATATGCTAGACTTGTGCTGCAGCGTGCTGCTATGTGCTGCAAACCTTTTTTCATTATTTCAATAAACATAGCCCCAATCGACAAAACTATTTTTTTTTGTCAAAATTAGATAATGCTTTTTAATCGAAAAAAAAAACATAATTACGCGGTGTGCTAACTTGTACGCAAATGGTGACTCCCGTTCTCAAGA
The DNA here is from genome assembly GCA_905147325.1 of Notodonta dromedarius. Taxonomy (NCBI): domain Eukaryota; kingdom Metazoa; phylum Arthropoda; class Insecta; order Lepidoptera; family Notodontidae; genus Notodonta; species Notodonta dromedarius. The sequence goes on from LR990171.1 coordinate 11,983,986, forward strand.
AACAAAGCAGCCATTAGATAAAAAAACATTTTCTAAACCAAATAATTGATTTTTGAAAATTTTATATATGTACCGGAATGTGCTAGACTTGCGCTGCAATGTGCTGCAAACCGTGTTTGATTATCTCAATTACATAGCCGTAAACGTCAAAAAACTATATAAAACATTTTTTCCAAGTTAATAAAATCGGATAAATTATTCTTAAATTAGAAAAAATAAAAGTCCCATGTTGTACTGATTTGTGCTATGTTGTGCCGCAAAACCCTTAGGGGAGCTAAGATTTTTTTCGTTGGAAAATCCGTTATCCGTCTCCTTCCGCCTGGGGAGGAGAGGAGGCTTTGGGGTCTATGTGAAAATGCTCATAGCGACCTCCTTTCGAGGACCCCACCGTCTGACCAGAGCTGACCAAACATATTTTTTCCTTTCACACACCTTTCGTGTTTGAAGTACCATTGTCTTATCCTTGTCAATGCGAGGACGTTGTATTAGACTTCACAAGAATAATCTGAGGACGTTTTTCACTGTAAAAAACGAGGAACCTCCCGTAGCGTTTCTTCACAAAAAAATAATATGATATACTTAAGTACTATGTTGTTGTTGTGTTCCTGTGTCCCCTAGCTGGGGCAGAGGGCTTCCACAATGCGCGGCCATCCCGTTCGGTCTTGAGCTTCACGCTTTAATTCGCTCCAAGTCTTCCCTAAGTTCTTCGCCTCTGCGATAATCGTCCGCCGCCATGTTTGCTTTGGGCGGCCACGCTTACGCTTTCCTTGGGGATTCCAGTCTAGGGCTTGTCTCGGTATGTGATTAGGGTCCCTTCGGAGCGTGTGGCCGATCCAGTTCCAATTGCGGCGTTTGATCTGCTAGTCGATCGGAGTCTCATCGCAGCGTTCCCACAGTTCTATATTGGACATTTTCTCGGGCCAGTAAACACCAAGAATACGGCGAAGACAACGGTTGGTGAAGACCTGGAGCCGGTGCGACATGTCCTTAGTAACAAGTATTATGCGATCCAAATAAGAATAGGAATGTCAATAACCTCTATTTGTCAAATGTCACTTGAAAAGTATGGTTTGCAAAAAAAATATTTGCATATCAATAATAATAGTCCTAAATCAAATTGACTGGACTTTCTCTCGTAGATACTCGTAGCTGATGTTATAAGCAGTTTTACAAATAAGACACATACGTAATGCGTTATTTGCATTGTTTCACCGCAAACAGCTATATTTCCATACAAAATTTCATCCCCTATTCCCTATTGGTATTTTACACCCTTGAGGGTAAAACTTTTACAAACTTTGAAAGTCATATTTATTTATATCGAATCAACAGCCTAAATAATAAGTTTCAAGCGTCTAGCTCTAAAAATGACTATACTTCCATACAACTTTTCATCCCCCCTTTCAACCCTTTTTCGCATTAAAAATTAGCCTATGTCCTTTCTCAGGCTCTGGACTATCTGTGTACTAAATTTCAGTTAAATCGGTTCAGTAGTTGTGGCGTGAAAGACAGACAGACAGACAGAGTTACTTTCGCTTTATAATATTAGATTGAAAAATTATAAGGATTTATTTTATAAAATTATAAGGATAGAAAATCAACAGTGTGTAAATTTATTCGTGGAAACTCTTCATACTGAGGACCTGAATACACTTTGTCAAGGAAAGCTACTAATCCGAGGACTGCAGTGTAAAAATTAACACATTACTTAGTCCTTGGATAGTACTACAAACATGATTGAGTGTTAAAGGGAGTGTGAAATAAATAATGCGTGGAATAAATCGTCGCTAATGGATGGGCGCCGCCCTGGCGGTCACACACTGTCGGAGTGTAAGCAAGCATGAATGATGGTTACCAAAGCGAGGATTGACTGACTTTTCCCTATTAGAATAGAATTTGACTCAAAATCGAGTGGCGATAACGATGCCGTAGTCAAGCCAATCCGAGGACCCACGAAAAAGTCCTCGGATGTGCCTTGTGTATTCAAGTCCTTGTCCTGGGATAGTACTACAAAGAAACACATACCCAGTTATGTTAGAGCACCACCCTTCGCCCTTAGACTAAACGCTGACTTAGTACTATTATATTATCCCAGACGGTCAACAAGTATATCATACTACATTACAGTGAATTCCGTGGTAAACACATAGATCAGATTACTCGTAAACACCCTTATCGCTGACCTAGCGTCTAGACTTGTTATTCACCCTTTCAATATCACTGTGTTAAGTCAGCATTAGTTCTCTATAAATATGGCTCACTGATTTGGAGACGTCATTCTTGAAGCATCTCCGACTCTATGCACAAGTCTTGCGAGTAAACTATCGTAGCGCCTCCAAATCGGTGCGCAGTTTCTCGGTTAAATTGTTATTTAAAAATCAAATGTAATTTTTTGTATTAAATAAATAATTGTTTTTAAAAATTATTTCAACCCGTTCCCAAATTTGACTACCCACACACTGTACGCGTCACTATGATGAATTACTCAACAGTATTGTTAAATCACCAAATTTGCCACAGATACTTGGATGGTGGAAGTAAATGAAACAACCAGATCCGTTCAAGATCAGACGAAGAATTTCATTTAATTTTATTTTTTAAATCCGGGGGTCATTCAACTGTATATCCGCTAAGCTTGCGATTTTTTAACACGGTACAGCGACACCTATCGTAGTAATTTGGAACTAAACATGCAACTTTAATTGTACATTTCTTAAAACCTTATGTCCTATCTATAACTGTACACACACCCCAACACACTGTCAACAAACTAAACAACAATATTTACCATATATCTTTAACATTACTTACCTACTAATTATTTTAAAAAATACAAAAAATATACTTCGTGAGAGTGTGGAGCTCTTTTACAGAAATTAAAGCTGAAAAGTTCCGCACTTTAGTACTGCATTTCTTGTAGCTTTAATAACAACCTACATGTAATACGAATGTAAGTACTACTTATATTTGTATGTGTGAGTGACCTCAGTATTTTCTCTCCTATCGTTAGACGTGCCAATGCCACTCGATACACCAGCTAAATAAATCTCTTGACACCTCATTCATCAAAATTGGATGTGTAGTTTAGGCGCTGTGGATCATAAAAAATCATACATACATATAAGTACTGCAGTAACATAACCCTTCCTTTTGGCTTTACCGTAGTCGGGTTAAAATACAACTACGTCGTAATTAACAGTAATTTCGTTTTTAGGGTCAAAGCTTCGCAATTTGAAAAGCTTGCGCATTTTGGACCTGAGTTATACCAAGACGTCAAAGATTTGCGAGGACTGGCGCCGCCTGCCGAAACTCCAGAAGCTTTTCCTCAAGAACACCGCCATCGCTCGTCTCGAGGTAGGAACCCACCTACCGTCAGTGGCGCCTTCGCCGCTTCATTTGCAACTCACTCCCGCCACTGCATTGTTTAAATGTCCCAATCTTTCAGCTCGTCGACCTGCTATTCAACACCGAGGGCGACGTCACCGTAGACCTGACCGGGGCTAACATGACCGCTCTGGTTTTCCACCGTGATAACTGGGAGTCGCTGAAGGACAAGGGCGGAGTTGGCGTGCGCGTGGTGCTGAGCAAGCCGCTGCTCTGTGACTGTAAGCTGTACTGGGCCGCAGCCGCGCTGCACGGCGATGCCGAGCAGCGCCGTGATACGTGGCTGCGCGTGGAGGGCGCGCACTGCACAGACAAGCGTCCGCTGGACGAGGTGCCGCTCGACGAGCTGGTTTGCAACGCGTCTGTTCCGTGCCCCACGGGCTGCGCGTGCGGCGAGCGCGAGGACAGCAAGGAGCCGGGCCGCGTACTGCGCCTGGCGTGTCACGGCGCGGAGTTGAGCCGCGTACCGGCCGAGGACTTCCTGCGCACCGCCAAGGGCCTGGACCTGCAGCTCTCTGACAACAAAATCGACGCCCTGCGCCCCGAGGACTTGCCGAAGAGTCTTAAGGTGAGGAAATATTTATGCAGTGTGTATACATATACACATACCCAAATCATTTTTCCATACGTTTCAACTAGAACGGGAGCTGTCTGAGATCGTCCCGAATTGCGACATGAGATGCAGGTTTGTTAGTAATATTTAGTGCTTTTATGCAAAAACATTTGTAAATTAATGTGAAGCTTATATAATGATCAATAGTAATTAATGTTATCAAGATCCATTTGTAACAATTATAAATTCCTTCTGGTATAAATCACTTACACTAAATTTTTGATAATAATTTCATAATCATCATCAACTTAAGAGCGATGCTCTTGTCGGTGGAGTTTTTTCCATTTACTACGATTTTCTCCCAGTTCCTTGACCATTTGATACGACACGACCTTCACTTTTTCCTTCACTTGGTCAAAATAGCTTCTCCTAGGTCTTCCTCTTCCCCTCTTGCCTTCTATCTTCCCTTCTATGATTGTTTTCATAATCATCTTTCCTCTACTATTTTCAATGCTGGTCAACAGGCTTCTCCTTTCATCTACTCTTTCTAGTACTTCTTGGTTCGTTATCTTTTCCGTCCAGCTTATTCTTTCCATCCTTCTCCAGCACCACATCTCAAAAGCTTCTAATCTTTCTCTATCTCTTTGTGTCAGTGTCCACGTCTCTGACCCGTAAAGTGCTATGCTCCAGATGTACGTTTTAATAAAGCGCTTCTTGATCTTCTTCGATATTTTTGAGCGGAATAAGTATTTTTTGTTGTTAAATGCTCCCTTTGCTATTGCTATTCGGGTATTATGGAGCTGCTTAAATATTTAAAACTTTTTACTTGCTCAACTGGATTGGAATTTAGAATTAATGTAAGCGTGTATTTTTGTTTTTGTCTCGTTTATCTTTAAGCTAAATTCTCTAAAAATGTTTTTCATGGACTCCAGAAGTTTTTGTAGTTGGTCTCTACTTTCTGCTAAAGTTGCAATATCATCTGCAAATCTGATGAAGTGTATCTTATCACCATTAATTTTGACACCTCCCTCGGATGTTATTTTAATTTTATTAATAGCGCATTCTATAAAAATGTTAAATATTAAGGGTGAGAGTGGACAACCCTGCCTTACTCCTTTTCTTATTTCTGCTCTTCCCTGGTGCTCGCTTACTTCTATGATCGTTTGTTGTTCTCTATATAGTTCTAGGATAATCTTTCTGTCTCTGTAATCCAATCCAGCATGCCTGAGAGCTTCCATCATTTTTTTCCAGTCTACACTATCAAAAGCTTTCTCCAGGTCTATAAAAGCTATGTGAGTGTCTAAGCCCAATTCCATCCTTCTGTTAATAATGAATTTTAATGCTAATAATAATTTATGATTAAAAAATATTCGCTTACACTTATATGTCATCAGCGAATACTAGAAATCTAAAGTTTTAAAAAAGCGTGATTTAATATCATTAACAAAAATAAAATAATAAGAGGGCCAAAGATTGGCCCCTGAGGTTGTACTCCGGATGAAATAGGCGACGAGGCGTACGCAAACCCATTTAATAATATTAGTTAAGCAAGTAACATTTAATATTATTTCATTATAACGAATTAAACTTTCCGGAGGCGGTGATACGCAGCTGTCGATCGACTCACACTCGTCCGTCTCCCGGCCGCAGACGCTCGACCTGCGGAACAACTCGCTGGTGCTGATCGACGCGGCCACGGCGGCGGCGCTGGTCTCGCGGGCGGACCGGCGCGTGTGGCTCGCCGGCAACCCGCTCGACTGCAGCTGCCGCGCCGCCGCCGCGCTCGCCGCCGTGCACTTGAGCTCCAAAGTGTTCGAAGACCGCGCCGTTGCCACGTGTGTCGACAATAGGACACTGGTGGAGGCCGCGCTCGACTCGGCGCGGCAGTGTGGTGTGACAGAGGGCGACTCATATCTTGTAGTGATCGTGGTGACGGCCCTAGTGATCGTGGTGATGGTGATGGCGGCGCTGGCGCTGGCACTGCTGCGGCCTGAGCTGCGCCTGCGCGTGAAGGCAGGGCTGCGCGCGCGGGGCCTGCTGCCGCGCGCGCACGAGGCGGATGACGGGCGCGTGTACGACGCGTTCGTGTCATTCGCGCACGCGGACGAGGCGGTGGTGCGCGAGCTGGTGGAGCGGCTGGAGAGCGGCGCGAGGCCGCTGCGGCTATGCGTGCACTACCGTGACTGGGCGCCGGGCGGCTGGATCCCCACGCAGATCGCGGCGTCGGTGCGCGTCTCGCGCCGCACCGTGGCCGTCGTGTCGGCGGCCTTCCTGCGCTCGCGGTGGGCGCGCGCCGAGTTCCGCGAGGCGTACGCGGCGGCGCTGCGCGACGCCGAGCCGCGGCTCGTGGTGGTGCTGCTGGAGGACCCGGCGCGGCTGCCGCTGGACGCGGAGCTGCGTGCCTACCTGGCCGCCAACACGTACGTGCGCTGGGGCGACCCCTGGTTCTGGCCAAAGTTGCGGCGCGCGCTGCCGGCGCCGCGGCGCACCGACGCGTCGGTGCTGTCCGCGACGACCGTGTCGACCGACGCGTTGCCGCTGTCAGCGACGACCGTGTCGACCGACGCGTCCGCGCTGCCCGCGATGACCGTGTCGACCGACGCATCGGCGCTGTCCGCGACGACCGTGTCGACCGACGTGTTGCCGCTGTCCGCGGCGACCGTGTCGACCGACGCGTCGGCGCTGTCCGCGACGACCGTGTCGACCGACGCATCGGCGCTGTCCGCGGCGACCGTGTCGACCGACGCGTTGCCGCTGTCAGCGACGACCGTGTCGACCGACGCGTCGGCGCTGTCCGCGACGACCGTGTCGACCGACGCGTCGGCGCTGTCCGCGACGACCGTGTCGACCGACGCATCGGCGCTGTCCGCGACGACCGTGTCGACCGACGCATCGGCGCTGTCCGCGACGACCGTGTCGGCGTTGTTCGCGACGGCGGTATTGGCGGACGACAGGCCGACGCGTGTTTCGATATCGTGAACAGTATTTCACAATGATAAATTTTCATTGCTGTATGGGTTCCGGTGGCACAATTTTAGTCGCTATGTGATTGTGGAATGTGTTTAAATTACTTATTGAATTAATAAACAAACACCACAGCACATTGTTTTATGGGAAGTAAGTACTCTGCTTGGAATATGCATCGTGTTGGTTTTGCTGATGAAACGATAGCTTCTTTCTTCCGTGTCTTGATCGGATCGATTGACGTGGTAAGGGCTGGCTTCAATAATTATTTTATTTAACGTTTAAAACAAGTATATTTCTTATTAAAAATTAACAAATTTGTGTTAGGCGAGTCTTGCTTGGACAGGGGTCGGTCCGACGGGTCCGGCGCCTTATATAGTTTCTCCGGACCGCTTCTTTCCGGTGCTCGCCGCTAGGTGGCGTGGGAGGCGTCGTGAACATGCCGCCCGCCTTGAAAGCTTCAGCTTTCAACGTAAAAGTGCTCAGCCATCTGTGCTCAGCCATCTGTGATATTGATGTCCTCTGATGATGAGGGCAGCGGGCAGATCTTCGAAAAGGCCCGCTGAATCGTTCCCGTGGCCGTGCTGATGTTGGCCACACGGGAAACGCCATCTTTTCCTGTGAAAATACTTAAAATCCTGCCCATCCGCCATTTTAACGGAGGCAGGTTATCATCCTTTACCAGCACAAGTGTGTGTAATGCCAGATCATCGTGGTTTGTCTTCCACTTGGTCCGCGTCTGTAGCTCAGCTATGTACTCTCGGGACCAGCGCTGCCAGAAGTGTTGCCGCATTTGCTCGACACGCTGGTAGCGTGACAGCTGATGTGCAGCTTTCTTGGTGACGTCATCGCAGCCGGGAGAAGTCAGAGGCCGGCCAATCAGGAAGTGTGAAGGTGTCAGCGGATTAAAGTCGTTAGGGTCTGTGGACATTGGACACATGGGACGGGAGTTCAGGACGGCTTCGATTTGTACCAATACCGTGCTGAACTCCTCGTAAGTTAAGTTGGCGTTACCGACTACGCGTTTTATGTGATATTTACACGACTTTACCCCTGCCTCCCATAGACCACCAAAGTGAGGTGCATACGGTGGAATAAATCTGAAAATAATATTATTGTTAGACATACAGTCAATAATATTCCGAGATTCTTTGTTCAAAAAATCTGCAAATTCCTTTTGGGCACCTACAAAATTTCTTCCGTGATCGGAAAAAATCTGGTAAGGTTTTCCTCTGCGACCTATAAACCTTTTTAAGGCCAACAGATACCCTTCCGAAGAGAGACTAGTAACTAGCTCCAAATGCAATGCGCGTGTTGAAAAGCAAATAAAAATACAGAGATAACATTTCTCTAATCTAGACCCGCGGCCCTTTTTATTTAATATAAACATAGGCCCAGCATAGTCAACCCCAACGTTTGTGAAAGGAAAACCTATCTGTAATCTTTCCCTTGGTAAATTACCCATTATAGGTTGTACCGTTTTTCCTCTCACTCGGCTGCAGGTGACACACTGATGCACAACCCTTCTTGACAAGTTTCTACCGCTTAGTGGCCACCAGTTATCTTTGATGTGTGACAGAAGTAACTGAGGTCCAGCGTGTAGCAACTGCCTATGTTCATATCTGAAAAGTAGTACAGTAAAATAATGTTTACTACACAGTAGAATAGGGTGTTTCTTACAGTATGAAAATCTGTCGAATTTTGTATTCTCCCACCTACTCGAATAGTACTACATTCATCCATAAACAAGTTCAGACCGGAGACATTACGATTACCTTTTATTGGTTTTCTGTTTATTAATGCGCGAATTTCTGTCGAAAATGATTGGCGTTGTACTATGTTTACAAGCCATGTTAGTGCTTTATTTAATTCTTCCACTGTTAATGGACATGAAAGACGGTTAGCCTTTGTTTTGGGATGAATATTGTATACAAATCTAAACATATATGCACAGGCACGGTGCATTCTATTAAACTGTGAAAACCTGCTAAATGGAAATAGTTGTGATTCTACAGTTTTACTTTGTGCATTCTGGTTTGTCAAAACAACACTGTGCGCTGTGCTAACTATATGTGTATGTGCTTTTAGTTCTGGCAAATCAGTGTTCGTGATGTTATGATTATTTTGCGACCAATTATTTACCTTATCATGTAAAAATCTGGGTCCTGTCCACCATAACGAGGATGAACGGAGCTCATCTAGGTACATACCACGCGAAACTAAATCTGCGGGATTATCCTTAGTGCTCACATGTAACCACAATGATTCACTTGTTATATCGTTTATTTCCACCACTCGATTCTGAACAAATGTCTTTAGTAAATGAGGAGACATTTTAAGCCATCCTAATACAATAGTGGAATCCGTCCAAAATACGATATTATGGAATCGCAAACGAAGTGATTTTATTATTTTCTCGTATAACCTAGCACCCGTTAATGCGCCACACAACTCAAGCCGCGGAATACTAACCGGTTTTAACGGCGATACTCTGCTCTTGGCACAAAGTAGCTTCACTGTGATATTGTTATTTTTTATTGTTTTTATGTATGCGCACGCACCGAAACCTTTCTGACATGCGTCCGTAAATATGTGAAGTTCTATTAAGTGAGGATTAACACATGTAACATGCCTAGGTACGCGAATTTCGTGCAAATTTTTTAATGAGGTAATGAAAAGTTCCCATTTTTGTTTTATATCTTGGGGCACTATATCATCCCATCCTATTTTACATAACCATAAACTTTGTAATAATATCTTGGCTATAATAACAATAGGAGCTAACAGACCCAGGGGGTCATAGATTTGTGAGACCGTGGATAAAATAAACCGTTTAGTTAGCTTGGATGCATTCGTATTTACCTTTGAGGTAAAGTTAAACTCATCACTACCATTTAACCAACCAAGCCCTAGCGTTTTGCTTTGACAGTTATCGCCTAGTGATAGATGTTTTGACGTGCTATTACCCTTCACCACAGAATGTAGAACATTTTGTGAATTTGATATCCACTTGTGTAAGGGAAAACAGGCTGACAAACATTCATCCGATAACCTTTTACAAATGTGTGATAAGTGTACTTCATCATCATTTCCAAAAATCAAGTCGTCCATGTATATGTCTTCTAACATCGTTCGCGAAACTTGTTTATCGTTACATTCCAACCCTAACTGTCGAATACAACGTATGCTTAAATATGGTGCCGAAACAGTACCGTAGGTTACGGTATTAAGCTGGTACATATCGATTGGCCCTGTATTATTTTCGCGCCATAGAATTAACTGTAAATTTCTTTGATGTGGTTGTATGAGTATTTGCCTGAACATTTTCTCAATGTCAGCGCATACGACATACCGATATTGCCTAAATCGTAATAAAATTGAAAATAAATCATTTAAAAGTACTGGACCGGGCGACTGAATATCATTCAAAGATTTTCCTGACGATGTTTTCTCACTAGCGTTAAATACTATGCGTAATTTTGTGGTGGTGCTTTCCTCACGAAAGACTCCATGGTGTGGAAGAAAATAATGAGGACTTGTGTAATCTTCTATGCGCGTCATGTGCCCTAAGGCTAAATATTCGCGCATGAAACTACTGTACATTTCTTTATACTGTGGTGATTTGTCTAATCTACGTTCAAGTGACAAGAACCTGTTTTTTGCTACTTTATAACTATCGCCGAGCGCCTCGGCCGACTCAGTCAATGGAATCCTAACGGAGAAACGATTTCCATCTACCCGCTCTGTTGTGTTTATAAAAAGTTCCTCACAGGCTTGCTCGTCAGCTGATAAATATGGTTTATGTTGCGTGATTTCTTCGATCTCCCAAAACTTTCTTAACTGTGTGTCTAATGATTGTGTAAAATTACAACGAGTCTGACTGTTAGACTGCAACTTATTAGAGTAGATAGGACCGGATATTATCCAACCTAGTTGTGTATTGTATAGATAAGGTCCACTAGCTAAATGAATCCTATCACGTTTCAACAAGTCCCAGAACAGATCAGCCCCTATCAGTATATCTATCTGAGTAGATATAAAATATTCTGGGTCTGCAAGAACTATATTCCCCGGTAAATTAATATTGTGTGGTTTTATATTTAAAGAGGGTAAGTTCGTACATATGTTAGGTAGAACTAAACAATTAATACGTGCGGAATAATCGCTCGCTAGCGATTTAAGATTGATAACACATGAGTGCGTAGTCTGTGTGACTGACTTACCTACACCTATGACTTGATAAGTGGACTGTAAGCTTTTTGTGTTTAATTTATTACATAATGATTGTGTTATAAATGAATGCTGGCTACCATTGTCGAGTAGTGCACGAGCCGTGTGATATTTGTTGTCACTATCTGCAATTTCTACCAATGCTGTGGATAACAAAACCTGATCATTTAATGATTGTGTGCTTGTGTGGCTCGCTATCTCACCGCTGTGTATAGTAGGGTTGCATGTCGTGGCGTGTAGTGAGGTTGAGAAGTTAGCGTGGACGTCGAGCTTCTCGGTCGGAATCGAACCTTGAACCGTGGGCTCATTTTTGCCGTTCACTTCATACTCGTTCTCTTTGCATAGAAGGCTATTGTGTTTTTGATTGCATCGTTTACACGGTCCTGAATAACAATCATTATCCGTGTGCCCTGCGCGTAAACAATTACTACAAACGTTTTTAGATTGCACTAAGCTGGCCCTATCTTCTTTAGTTAAACTAAGAAACTGGGGACAAGCATACAGTGGTTGATGATTTTTACACAAAGTGCATGTGTAGGTACGCTTTGCTTTCGAAGGTACCTTTTTTGCTTGAGTAGCAACACAACTCCGAGTTGTTATACTGGTTTCATTTTGTGTGGGTTTCTGACTAGGATGACTAACTTTTATCATTTCTAGCGTATCTGCCCTGTCCCTCAAGAATTTTATCAATTCACTCAATTGCAGTTTCCATTCTGGTTTATTGGAAATGAGGGTATTTTTATGTGTTTCCCACTCTTTCTCAATAGCTGCATCTAACTTGGAGACAATTAAATAAATGATGAACGTATCCCATTGCTCTGTGGGCTCGCCTAATAACTGTAACGTTCGTAAGTTTTTCAAGACTGTGTCGATTAACTTCCTAATCGTACTTGGAGTCTCTTTACCTATTGATGGCATGGAAAATAATGATTTAACATGATTATGCACTAGTAATTTGTTATTATTGTATCTATTTTGTAATAATTCCCATGCCACTTCGTAATTATCGTAAGAAAACTCGAGAGATTTAATCACTTGTGAAGCACTTCCTTTAAGTGACGAACGCAGATAGTGGAATTTTTGTATATTATCCAGTTCTTTTGACCCATGAATAACCGAAGAATAAATATCCCTAAATTCTAGCCACTGATCATAAGAACCGTCAAATGTGGGTAGTGTGATAGTGGGCAATTTTACGTACGATTTTGAAGCATTGCATTTGGATCCGTTCTCTAATTCATTCTCATTTACCAAACAATCAGCTGTAGCCATGACTTTAAAATACAAATCTTCGAATGATTCACGAGCAGCCAGATGTTGCTCGAATTCGCTTTCTGATGCAGATGTTTCCATCGCAGTTTGAATTTCGTTAAATTCTACTAGTAATGTCATGGCTGCCTGCTTACGTATTTTTAATTCCGATTTACGTGGATCTGACAAAGCTGTTTTCCCAAGAGAATTTACAAACTTTGAGAACAAAGTCAGTCTACCCTTAACTGTTCCTCTTTTTCTGACTAACTCACGAGCTAAACCGGTAGATTTTTCGGATAAACATTCACTAAATTCACTTTCGGTAGTCATTATGGCAGTCTATGTGAAACAAGGGTACTCACAATTTTTCCGTGCGTGGGTGGACGCTCGGGCTCGCGTGCCGGCCGGCGCTATAATTGAGAACGGTATTAGTACAAATGCAAATACAAGGATAGGATAAAAATGAACGATTGATTGGCCAAACCCTCTGATGCCACGTTGATTTAATGCTGATTCTTGATCCGGCTCGAAGGACCAAATGTTGGTTTTGCTGATGAAACGATAGCTTCTTTCTTCCGTGTCTTGATCGGATCGATTGACGTGGTAAGGGCTGGCTTCAATAATTATTTTATTTAACGTTTAAAACAAGTATATTTCTTATTAAAAATTAACAAATTTGTGTTAGGCGAGTCTTGCTTGGACAGGGGTCGGTCCGACGGGTCCGGCGCCTTATATAGTTTCTCCGGACCGCTTCTTTCCGGTGCTCGCCGCTAGGTGGCGTGGGAGGCGTCGTGAACACATCGTATTACCTGCCTTGCGAAGAAGGAGTTCGCTTAAGTGGACGGACAACCGTTGGTGGGGACTGGCATGTGTGCGTGAACAAGACGGGAGAAGGAGTTTCAGTTTTACTTTATGGGTTCGTTTCACATGCCCAAAGGATTGCCATCATACCGCTCTCCTCTTCCAGGGCCACCGGGTGTCCATAAGGACCTCCCCACATTACAAATAAAATCATTGCCTACCTTCTTACATACACAGCACAGCCTAGAATGCTGTAGGAACAGGACAGCAATGTAAACTATTATAGTTATTTATTTTATTTTATTTTACATGGAAAACCAACAGTTGCTTAATAATAAATAGTAGTTAAGAAAATACATTATAAAGCCTTGATCAGTTTTCACTTTCAGTAGACACAAAGATATTGTGTCCTATCCTTATAGGATAGTAAGACAGACACGAAGTAAGACAGTTTCAAATAATAAACAAAGTCATATAGCGTAATTGCAACTAGCGTAATGATTTAAATAATTATTATAATTGAATAAACAGATCTACATCCACAGAATAGGTAATTTGATTTTAAAATATTAACAGTTCGTGAAAATAAAAAAATACACACGAATTGAGAACCTCCGCCTTTTTAAAGTCGGTTGAAAAGAGTTGTGTTGTGACGGTAGTTAGTAACACAAGGAGGACTATACCTACAGTTTTAAGTAATTCCTGCAACAATCCACTCTATGCGGAGTTAGGAGTTTAATTTCTGATAATAAGGATGGAGAGTCGATTATACCTAGAGGATTCGATCACGGGATACCGGCCGTATTTTGATCAAAAAAATCTCGGGATTAAATTCATGAAATCACAGGATTTTCGGGATTAACAAAAAAAAATAGTTAGTAAAAATGATAAGCAAATTTTACATAAAACGATACGCACTTACATCAACTTGACATTTTGTCAGTGATCTTATTTGACCAGCTGCAGGGGTATTTGTAATTATTCGAATCGAAATCAGAAACAGATTTTGGCCAATTATACTCGTATGTATAAAAGTATTTTGAAAATTATTTTACTGTTAGTAATCATAAGACACACCTTCCTATTCGATGACTTAGATTAAAATATTTTTCTGAATTAATTTTAAATGAGCCAAAATACCAGACGTTTAAAGTTTTCGAATCCGTTTGCGATATCGATTCGCATGATTTAAAATATTCCCCTGATTTTGTTAGTTTTTGCTGACGGCCTATGTGGGAAAAAAGGTGTATAGAAACTATAGAAAGTAACAAATATCCTCTTCACTTCGCGTTATTAAATTAAGTATTATTAAATTTTTATGTTGTAACTAGCTGAGCCCGCGACTTCGTCCGCATGGAATTTAACTTAACAAAAAAGCCCGCTCCCGCGTTCTGAGCCCGCGCGACAGGACCCATTTTTTTTAATTTTGTTCCTCTAAAATAAAAGTAGCCTAAGTTACTGCTTATAACATCAGCTATCTACCAGTGAAAGTCCCGTCAAAATCGGTCCAGTTGTTTCGGAGATACTCTTTGATTTCATGTGTTTTTATTTTTTTACGCGGAACCCTAATTGTTTTTCTAAATTTAAAGTATCCTAAGTTACTCCTTATAACATCAGCTATCTGCCGTCAAAATCGGTCCAGCCGTTTCGGAGATTACCCGGAACAAACACACAGACAGACAGACAGACAGACAGACAGACAGACAAAATATTTTTAAATCGCGTTTTTGCTATAGATGTCGTATTTACTTTCATATGCATTTAGTGAAAAGGTGTTATTTTGATATTACAAACAGACACTCCAATTTTATTTATTTGTATAGATTTGTAGAAATCATTCAAAAGAATTGATAAAAAGTAATAGGTATTATGTGTTTCTAAAAGTAATACGATGAAAATTGGTTAAAACAATATTATGTACCTATACATTCCTGTAGGAGGTTATCTTAGTGCCGTGGACTTAAAGAGGTTTTTTTTCTCTTTAAATTATTATATTTCATTAACACTACAATCCCGGGATCCCGGTATTGTCTATAGATAATCCCGGGATTAGAATAGAGCCGGGATCGAATACTCTGATTATACCTAATAGAACATTATATAAAAATGTGAGATCAGCATCTTCTTTTGCTTTCTTGTCATGCTTGAAATTAATAAACCGTAGGAACTCGTTTAACCCGACTGCATGACACAAACGAGGGTAATGTGTTTATCGGCCTATGTATGTACCTATGTCATGTTTTTTGTACGACTCCAAATTAAAGAAATTATGTGGTATCTAATTATTTCTAGCTTTTTAGTGCACCTAGGCTTTTTTGAAGTTGGTTCAATTTATTTTTATTAAAAAAAATTGTAATATTATTTTTTTTATTTAAATCGCTTTTACTCATATCATTAATAATTAGAAAGTGTAGTAGATATTAATGTAAATATAACAGCTCCAGTGTGTTGCCTTTTGCGATTATGTTAATTGCGGTATTATTGAATAGGTAGGTATTAGACAATCATTTTTAGGTTTCTCATATCATTTTTAATTTCGAATGACCATTTAGAAGCTATAATGACTCATAGTTAGTTTGCAACCATTCTCACTTACATTTATTATATTAGGTTTCTAGATTAATTAAAATCAGTGAGTAATTTAGATCTCCGCAAGCTACTTATAGTCACCACGATATTAAATGCCTTAAATGAGATGACAGACAAGATTCCGAAATTTACAGTCTTATACACAGCTAAATTAAAAGTGTGAGATAAAAAATAAAAAAATCCGACTGCTTAAAAACTGAACTTAAAATAAAAACTATCCACCTCCTGACTCCATCATGATCAGCCTAACAGTACTTGATGATAATGGGACCACCTCAGGAGTAAACCCTTTTAAACCAAAAAATCTATCGGTTCATGATTGGCGAAAACACTTGAACATACACAACCAAATAAATAAAATAAAATACATACAGACGAACAGAGAACCTCCTTCTTTTTTTGAAAGTTGGTTCAAAATGAAATGCTGTTCATTGCTAATTGCATAATTGTAGAAAAATCCAAACTGGGTTTTTAGGATATTAAAAATTGGAAATATTTCCTGGATTCGAGAAAAAACTAACATAAATTTTATATATTTTTTTATATTAATGACCTCTTTCCATTGGGTCAGGCCCAAGAACTTGTATCGTTCTAAGCTTCTTGGTCAGGCCCAATGCGATTCTGCCAATGTCGAGTAACAAATAGCAATAACAAACACAATTAATAACAATACAATACAAAAATGTGGCCGTCCATTTTGGAAAACCAAAATGGACGGCCAGATTAACATAAATTTGCTATGGTATTTTTGTATCAACTAAAGACGTTCCTTAAGTCACGTTTCAAATGATGGATCTACATGCGGCATGCGTAATTCTTTTTGGTTTGTTCATGGTATATTACGCAATAATAATTCTACAGGGCGCTACTCCGGCTATACATTGATTCGTTGTCTATTATAATGTCATAACAAGATAATGTCAAATAATTACACAGATTTTCTGTTGATGTGATGTTGCACCATCAGGTCAAGAATCCCTTACCAATTTATCCCCATTTATCTTTACTGCGTCATCATCAGACCCTGACCACCACCTATCCACTTATATTAACCTATTTATTAAGACTATTCCAACGAGCCCCAACACGATATCTCTGCTGTAAGTTATCCTGCATATTCCAGGAATATTGATATCCTGCAGATTCCAGGTGACTCAGCAGCATCAGGTAAAGGTTACCATATTCTTGTAATGTCATTCATGAAATAGGGTACTTACCATATTTCGAATTAATCAGGATCGCGGAAGTTGCTCATATCCCTTCATAAACTACAAAAGATCTGATAATCTTCAAACGGCTGAACAGATTTTTTTAAAACATAGTTAAGAACGCCCTCTATCAAGATACCTTTCAAACAAAATAAATAAAATTTTAATCTATATAAAAATACAATAGAAATACATATACATACATAGGCTAATAAACACATTACTCTCTTTTGCGTCCCGCAGTCGGGTAAAGAGTATACTTACCAAAACTGGTTATACTAAACTTTTAGCACAATTAGCTATTAAGTGTGGACGAAGACTAACAGGCCCAGCAATTTTTTTCATATTTAGGTAGGTACTTAAGTATATTACAAATAAAATTCGCCAAGTGTTATGTCAAGCCATGCACAATGAAGGGTTCCGAGTCATTGAAGGTAATCTGTTTAAAATTTCACCCCAGGTTAAAATAGGTACTAAAGTTGTAAGTATACATACCGACATCTATCGATACCATTAAATACTAATAAATAGACTAATAAACATAAAACATACATTTAATGCTTTTATTTAATTGGATTTTATTAACAATGTATCCAATTTCGTCTGCATAATGTTATTCATATTTTTGCAACATAAAAATATAAGAAGTGTCGGCATTCATTACGTATATTTTGAATAAATCTTTAAAAGTTAAAAATTCGCAAACGGAATTTTTGATGATAAAATTTTGTATGAAAACACCTTTTCATCGATATGCCACATGATGGGGTAAATAATAAAAAAATATCCCCTCTTTCGATGTTCGGGGAGGTACCTCAAAAAAGTAATTTTGCTACATTTTATATTTTTGAAAGTGAGATCTACTCTTAAAGTATTTTTATACCAAATAACATCAACTTCCGTCAGAAACTGTAGAGTTATGACCCTGTGACAGGCCGGGACGAACGGACAGACGGACGGACGGACTGGATGGTCTTATAAGGATTCCTCGTAGGGTCTATGGAACCCTAATAAAAACTACTGACCACTACAGCTGCCCGTTGTCAGTGTCACTGTCAGTGCGTTGTCATCTATGGCCACATGTCAGACACTTGTTGTTATAATGTAGCTGGCTTATTTTACTGTTACTGTCAGTCAGTCGTAGCTCTTTGGCGCTTTAGGTTAGTCATGTTAATTAAATCAATAATTTATTATCATATAAAGTTTAATAATTACATTGTAAAAGTTTTAAACTTACAAATAATAGACGTATAGGTAGGTAGGGCAGTAAATAAAAGCTGAAGAGTGCTTCATGGTGTTAAATTCTTCGTGGCATCTTGGTGAAACTAGTATTGGTTAAACTTGAGTGATTTTGTTTTTGTTTGTGGTTTTGTCCGCGCTTGCGTCCGTCTGGCTTGAAGATAATACTAAAGTGCCTACCTACTTATTTCTAGTTTTTGCTTGTATTTTCCTCATGCCTATTTTTTACCAAACCAGATCGAGCAAACCGCATTTTTATTAACTTTAGAAAAACACGCAGTCAAGTGTTCATATATAATACGTTTAGTGTATATTTAAAACGGTGCATTTGTCTTTCGCTGCTTAGTCTTGGACCGGTCCATTATAGTGAAACCAAACAAACCAGTCTCGCTCGAGAAGGCGCCAAGGCGAGGCGCGCTATGAGCTCATTACTTGTGTGTCGTGCGTGACAAAAATGAGGGCGTTACTTTTCACGATGGTACGCGTGTGCATCATGAGGCGCGCGCACAGCCGGAGCGGGCGGTGGCGGCGCGGGCGCGGCTGGTGCTGGGCGCTGCTCGTGGCGGTGGCGTTAGGCGGGCGCAGCGCGGCGCACGCGCACCTACCTGCGCCGCGCTGTCCGCTCGCGTACGGTGACCGCTGTCAGCGCTCTTACAATGTCCTCGACGAATACAATTTTATTATAAATGGTACGTATTTATGAATAAAAACCAAGAGAATGTGCAAATACTACATATTATACTATACTACTCATACTCGTATATTATTTATATGAAATAGAAATCTATCTTTGTTTTGAAATTGGAAACGCTATTGTGCTGCGGTCTGGACATGTGTTTCGGAACTTCTATCAATAAATGTATAACTAGCAACAGCTGGTGTATACCTATATATTTATAGGCATGTATCTAAATCTTTGATAAATTCCTTCCTTTATCAAAGATCTAAATATATATACGAGGGATGCCTTTTAAGTTTTGTCGTTTGAAGAAAAAAACACAACTAGAACCTTATAGTACTTTTTATTGTTTTTCAAAGTATTCACCACGCAGCTTAATACACTTCCCCATTCGCTCAAACCAGTTATTATAACATTTATACCACTCTAAAGTGGGGGTGTTCAAAATGGCTGACTTGAAAGCGTCGACTGCTTTTTCACCGGACTAGAACCTTACCACGAAGACTTTTCTTAATTTTAGGAAATGTAAAAAAATCGTTAGGGCTTAGGTCAGGACTGTATGGAGGATGGTCAAGAATTTCTACTTTTTCCTGCTTCAAATACTCAATCGTTTGACGAGCGCTGTGTGAGATTGCGTTGTCGTGGTGCAGGATGATGCGTCGCTTTGAGTTAGATTTTCGAAGTTGGCTATGACTTGTGGTAAACAAACGGTGGTATACCACTGTGCTTTAACCGTTCTACGATCTTCAAGTGCAATAGTCGCAATATGGCCGGTTTTTCCAATGAACGTGGCCACCACCTTCTTTGAAGTGCTTCGAGAACGAACAACTTTAGTCGGTATTGGCTCGTCTTGAAAGACCCAGATTGTAGATTGTTGTTTGGAATCAGGATCGTAGGCATAGATCCAAGATTCGTCACCACTGATGATGTCGTAGACGTGATTTGACTCTCCTTGGTTGAACCTTTGCAGAGTTTTCTTACACCATCTGACGCGGGCCTCCTTGTGATCGTCGGAAAGCAGATGCGGTATCCAACGGCAAACTAGCTTTCTTACACCAAGCGCTTCATGCAAGATCTTCTGAATGGTTGTCCCTGAGATGCCTAATAGAGCCTCTATCTCTCGATACGTCACATGACGATCTTCGAGAATTTGTTGTCTCACAGCAATGATGTTATCTTCAGTGAAGGCGGATTTTGGCCGTCCTTCGCGAGATTTGTTACTAAGACTAGTATGTCTACGCTGGAATTCTAAATACCAGCTTTCGACAGTCCGCAGACATGGGGCTTCATCACTGAACACAGATGTTAGCTCTTCAAAACACTGAAGCCGTGTCAGGCCTCTTCTAAAGTTGTAGAAAATTATTGCACTAACATTTTCCTTAGAAAGATTCATTTTCGTACGTAACCTGACAGATTCTAACCGACGCTGTGACTAAACAATAGCATTAATCCTAAAACTTTCAACTGTTTTGAGATTCGAAATTTAAACACATTCGAATATAGAACAGTTCCAAATTCAAAATTGCCGGGAAATATGGAAACGACAGAACTTAAAAGGCATGCCTGGTAATTCAAAGGTGACTGACTGACATAGTGATCTATCAACGCACAGCCCAAACCACTGGACGGATCGGGCTGAAATTTGGCATGCAGGTAGATGTTATGACGTAGGCATCCGCTAAGAAAGGATTTTGATTAATTCTACCCCCAAGGGGATAAAATAGGGGATGAATAATCCCGAATTTTTTTTTAAGTTAAATTACACGCGGACAAAGTCGCGGGCACAGCTAGTTAGTGATATAACGAAACGAATGTTGGGTTTTCACATTCGCGAATGCGAATGCGAATGTTGACTTTCAAATAAAGAGCGCACAAAATTTTTGACAGGTTTGAAATTTCGTGTCGGCCATGCTTAAGATGAGAAATCTACAAATACAGTGATTTTCAATTTTTATACAATTGTATGTATGTATCTATACAAATAAATAAAATTGGGGTGTCTGTTTGTAATATCAAAATAACACCTTTTCACTAAATGCATATGAAAGTACATACGACACCTATAGCAAAATCGCGATTTAAAAAAAAATTGTCTGTCTGTCTGTCCGTCTGTCTGTCTGTCCGTCTGTCTGTCTGTTTGTCTGTCTGTCTGTCTGTCTGTATGTTTGTTCCGGGTAATCTCCGAAACAGCTAGTCCTACTAATATTATAAATGCGAAAGTTTGTGTCGATGTATGTTTGTTACTCTTTCACGCAAACACTAGTCAACGGATTTGGATGAAATTTGGAACACAGATAGTTTATAACCTTTTTTTTACGTTGGAAAATCTCTTATGGTTTCCCTCCCGCCTCGGGGGAAGCGGGAGGGATATGTGGGAGTCACCCGCACCACGAAGGCGCATGGCATACCCACTAAAAACCAACGGTGTACCACCCTCCGCCATGTAGTGGAGCGCCCCGGGTCCACTAAAATGCTCCGAGACGCCACGGCGGCTTGGCCTGGTGAGGCCCCCTCACTGGGGGCGCGTCCAAAGGACGCGCCACTCCGACCTCAGGCGCTGTGTTGACACACGTAACACAGCGCCCCCTCTCGAGCCCATGCTGTAATGGCAGACACCCCCGTGCCTGCCACCAGAGGCTCCGCGGGGAGATCCGCTGCCTCACGCAGTGCTCGACCGACCCGCACTCCCGCTCAGCCATCAGGCTGGGCGACCAAGCCCAGGCGGGAAAGTCAGGGGATGCCAAAAGGCTTCAACCCCGACCCTGCTGCGTGCCCCCTCTGGGGAAGGGGGCTCGGGTTAAGGCCCTCCGCCAACAGCAGCCCGCCACGGGCCCTATCGCCACCCCCAAAATGGCGCCGCCGCCCTCCCATCCCAAGTCGCCCGCGCCACGCTACAGTTCTCTCTGATAGCAGAGAGGTACCGATCACGGCGCGAGCGACTCCCCCTGCCGGACTATCCGCCACCGTCGACCACCTCAACAGGGATGCTGAAGAGGTGGTCGGCGGTGCCCAGGGCACACCACGGGGAGGTTGTCCGACCCAGTGCCCCAAATAGTTTATAACCTGGATTAACACCTAGATAAAGTATTCTTAAGACTACGCGGACGAAGTCGCGGGCAGAAACTAGTAAAAAATATCTGTATGTTAGTAATCGTATGACATATTCGTATGACGTAATCGAATATGTCATACGATTACTAACAGGGAAATAAGGTACAAAATATATTTTAAATTGGCAAAAATACAGACTTGTAACTGTTCCAATCCGTTTCCGATATCGATTCGAATGATTAAAAATACTCCCGCTGGATTTAGAGAATGAATCATGCAACTCACGTAAAAAGGTCACTGGTGCACAATACTTCGTATGTGGGAATTATTTTTTAAAAACTGTCAACCCACTTTTGAATAAATTTGCTTTAAATACATATTTTTGTAGCGCTACTAAAAATCTATTTTTGTGCTAATTTGCCCTATTTGTCGGGTATTCTTGGAAAAGGCTTGTTAAGTAGAGTACAATCTTAAATTTTAATATTAGTTTCGTCTTAAATTGAGATTTTGGGGGGGGCATCCAAGTTTAAATTTTAAGACATGGTTTGTACCTATGTAATGTTTTTTGTTCTGATCTTCACACACACACCAGCAGCTCAGTCAGTAGTTCACATGTTTTCAGGGAATGTACTTGGGGTACTACAAAAGAAACGACAAGATTCCTGAGTCCAAGTGCATATTTTTTTTTTATACGGCTTCCGTTAGTGCAGCCACATCATCACGTTTATATTTGTAGGTACATACTGGCTAACACAACCTTCAGGGCATCTTCGAAAGCATTAGCGTCAGCTGCACATAATGGCTAATCACAAACACAGTTGTATGTCCTGCTTGGTTAAATGGTTAAGTACCTGAACACGCACGGTCCAGGTCTCAAATGAAAACGAACTTTATGTCTAACACTCAAGGTTTATTCAGCCAGCGAACTAGTAGAAAACTGTACATACAAATCAAAAAACATCAAAGAACTTTACTTAATTAATAAACTACCACACACGATAGCGCAATCTCATTTTGATATACCGCCATCTAGTGACAATTATCCATAACAAACACTTTAAACTTGGAATACGCTTCAACAATACCTGTCTGATTTGCTTCACATGGTATAAGTACTCGTATTGATGGCTCGTTATCGTAACTCGGGATTTTACATATTTGTATTAGATATTAAGGTTTTAGACCTATAAGTCTTTCAAACGACCCCTGTTAACAAATCAATGTATTCATTAGTAACCGCATGGAAGTGTTACTTGAGAATATTTGCTCGTTTTAATTTAATTCATAATACTCACATTCTAGACGGGTCGGGTTATGCTTTTAAAATATATTTATTAATTAATACGAGAAAATTGTGCACGTCCTATCTCCACGTCGCACAATCAGAAATAGAGAAAGTTAAATAGAAGTCACAGCATGCAAATTACGTTATGTTATGCAAATTACGTTAAGAAACCACAGTTTAATGACAATGTGCATCTTGATTTTTTTTATATTAGTTTTTAGGGTTCCGTAGTCCCTACGAGGAACCCTTATAAGATCATCCAGTCCGTCCGTCCGTCCGTCCGTCTGTCTGTCCCGACCTGTCACAGGGTCATAACCCGTTCCGTCAGTTTCTGACGGAAGTTGATGTAATTTGGTATAAAAATACTTTAAGAATAGATTTCACTTTCAAAAATATAAAATATGCCAAAATTACTTTGATTGAGGTACCTGCCCGAACATCGAAAGAGGGGATAATTTTTAAATTCCACGCGGACGAAGTCGTGGGCTCAGCTAAGTAGTTGTACATATAAATTTTATTTTAAAGTTTTTGAACATAACACTCATCACAGAGTTTTTTATTAAATAATCGTCGCATTCATAAATTCGTCTAGTTATCATTGATGTAGTATGTTTTACCTCACAGATATGGTAAATCTATATCTGTGTTTTACCTACTAGTTCCGCATGTTTATCTCAGGAATTCGTCTTCAATACAAGTTCACCGACAGCGGTTACTTCACTCTGAGTTGCCCGAGAGGCGTCACCCTCGACGATCCGGCGATGCCGCGCTTCGACACGGAGCTGCGCGTTAACCACGTGGAGTTGGCGTGTCCGTCACCCGCCGTCGCGTACGCGGCCGTCCTGCGCACGCTCAACGTGTCCGTGTCCGACAAGCTGACGCTGACGGGCAGCTCGCTCCGCGGGGACCGCCTCGCCGGCCTCGCGCAGCTCCGCACGCTCGTGCTCACCGCCGTAGACTTCGCGCCTGGCGCGCGAGACCTACGCCAGCTGGCCGGCCTGCGCCGCCTGCGCTTGGACGGAACGAATTTCACCGCCGCCGACCTCGAGCTGCTGCCCGCCGGGCTGGAGCTGCTTCACCTCGTGCGCACCGGCGTCGGCCGCGTGCCAGCCGCCGCGTTCGCGCGACTGCCCCGCCTCGCCGTGCTACTGGTGGCGGGTGACGCCGGGCCCGCGCTGGTGGAGGCGGCGGGCGGGCTGCGGTCGCTAACGATCGAATCGGGTGGAGGCGGTGACGCGGGGCTCGAGCTGCCGGCTGGACTCGAGAACCTCACGATCGCGGGCTGGGCGCCGCGCCTGCCGCGACCGTGGCGGGAGTGCGCCGGGCTCGGCGCGCTGGAGCTGCTGGACGCGGCCGCCGAGACGCTGCCGGCCGGCTGGCTGGCGCGCTGCGCCGGGCTGCGCTCGCTGCGAGTGCGCGGCGCGGCGCTGGCGCAGCTGGAGGCGGGCGCGCTGCGCGGCGCTGCGGCGCTGGCGCGGCTGGTGCTGGCGGGATGCGCGCTGCGGGCGCTGCCGCCGGGCCTGCTCGACGACACGCCCGAGCTGCGAGAGCTCGACCTGTCGGACAACCGCCTCCTCGCGCTGCCCGGGTCAGCACGATTCCGTTCTTTTAGGTCATTCGTACGAGCTAGCTTCTTCCGGCTCGCACCGCAGAGGTTGTAAATATTGACGATGGCGAAGACGGCGGGCTTTCCCGATGACGCTAGATTTAAAAAGCCCCATCCATATACGGTGCGATCCGTCGCTTCAATCGATCTGGGGCCCAACTCTGTAAACGACTGCTCGATTCGACTCACATTCGACTCGCAGTTAGAGTAGGTAGAGAAGGTGCACGAAGTGTGTAAAGTAGCGTCCTAGATTGCTCTGGCCGCCCTGCACCCGAGATTGCTCCGGCGGCAGGCGTTGAGAAGCAGCGGGCGTATAGAACGTATCGCATGTCTGCGCAGCGGGCTGTTCGAGCACTCGCGGCGGCTGGCCGTGCTGCTGCTGGCGGGGAACCTGCTGAGCGGCTCGGTGCTGGACTCGCTAGCGGCCGTGACGTCACTGAGCACGCTGCGCCTGCGCCACAACCCGGAGCTGGACGCGTGCCCCGCCGACCGACACGCAGACTACATCCTCCAACGACGTGAGTTCACGTCAGGCTACCCACACTATTTTATCAAATTTACTCGTCAATTCGTACTCGTAATATGATAGTAATATCTCGTGCAGGATGGTCGAAGTTGCGCAATTTGAAGAGTTTGACCGAGTTGGACCTCAGCCACACCGCCACGTCGCAGGTGTGCGGGGATTGGCTCCAGCTGCCGCGCCTGCGGAGGCTCGCCCTCGCGCACTCCGCCGTCGCTCGCCTCCAGGTACCGGCCGCGGTCGCTCCCGTTTCGAGCGGGTCTCGCTATCTTCGATATTCGGATCGAGATTTCACGCGTCCGGGCGGGCCGTTCTTTTAGAGCGCCGACCTGCGATTCAACACCGCGGGTGACATCACCGTGGACCTGACCGGCGCCAACGTGACCGCCCTGGAGTTCGATCGCGAGGACCTGGACAGCTGGGCGGGCGCGGGCGGCGGCGGCGTGCGCGTGCTGCTGAGCACGCCGCTGAACTGTGACTGCGAGCTGTACTGGGCCGCGGCCGCGCTGCGCCGCGCCGCGCGCCTGCGCGTGGAGGGCGCGCGCTGCGCCGGCGGGCGGGTGCTAGCCGCCGTGCCGCTGGACGAGCTGCTGTGCGCCGCGCCTGGGCCCTGCCCCGCCGCCTGCGCGTGCGGCGTGCGCGGCGGCGCGGGGCCGGCCGGCGTGCTGCGGCTGGCGTGCGCCGGCGCCGCCCTGCGCCGCGTGCCCAGCGCGCGCGCCGCCCTGGCCGCGCTGCCCGCCGCCGCCGAGCTGGAGCTGCGGCTCGCCGGCAATCACATCGACGCGCTGGGCCCCGAGGACTCGCCAGCCGACCTAACGGTAAGCCGATGATTTTAATCGGGACGGGCGCCGCCGTCCAACGTTCCGAATCCAAGATCCTATATCTTTTTGGAAAATAATTTCCATTACTTATCCGACTCCCCCTCGTCCGTCTCCCGCCCGCAGATACTCGACCTGCGGAACAACTCGCTGACGCTGATCGACGCGGCCACGGCGGCGGCGCTGGTCTCGCGGGCGGACCGGCGCGTGTGGCTCGCCGGCAACCCGCTCGACTGCAGCTGCCGCGCCGCCGCCGCGCTCGCCGCCGTGCGCTCGAGCCCCGACGTGTTCGCTGACCGCAACGTCACCGTGTGCGCTGGCGGCACGACCCTGGCGGCGGCCGCACTCGACCCGCCGCGGCCTTGTCCGGCGACGCGCACCGCAGCGATCGGCGGCGCGGCGGCAGCAGCGGCGGCCCTAGTAGTGGCGGCGGCGGCGGCGGCGGCGCTGGCGCTGGTGCTGCTGCGGCCCGAGCTGCGCCTGCGCGCGAAGGCGATTCTGCGCGCTCGGGGCCTGTTGCCGCGCGCGCGCGAGGCGGATGACGGGCGCGTGTACGACGCGTTCGTGTCGTTCGCGCACGCGGACGAGGCGGTGGTGCGCGAGCTGGTGGAGCGGCTGGAGAGCGGCGCGAGGCCGCTGCGGCTATGCGTGCACTACCGTGACTGGGCGCCGGGCGGCTGGATCCCCACGCAGATCGCGGCGTCGGTGCGCGTCTCGCGCCGCACCGTGGCCGTCGTGTCGGCGGCCTTCCTGCGCTCGCGGTGGGCGCGCGCCGAGTTCCGCGAGGCGTACGCGGCGGCGCTGCGCGACGCCGAGCCGCGGCTCGTGGTGGTGCTGCTGGAGGACCCGGCGCGGCTGCCGCTGGACGCGGAGCTGCGTGCCTACCTGGCCGCCAACACGTACGTGCGCTGGGGCGACCCCTGGTTCTGGCCAAAGTTGCGGCGCGCGCTGCCGGCGCCACGGCGCACCGACGCGAGCCCCACCGATGCGAAATCGACCGACGCGTCGGCGCTGTCCGCGACGACCGTGTCGACCGACGCGTCGGCGCTGTCCGCGACGACCGTGTCGACCGACGCGTCGGCGCTGTCCGCGACGACCGTGTCGACCGACGCGTCGGCGCTGTCCGCGACGACCGTATCGACCGACGCGTCGGCGCTGTCCGCGACGACCGTGTCGACCGACGCGTCGGCGATGTCCAAGACGACCATGGCGACCGTAATGTCAACGACGTGAAAATGTTTCGATAATTCAATCGAATCAACTTGAAAAAATGAAATATCCAAACAATTCGAAATGGTTCCTTTTCACTGTAGCTAAAGTTAATTTAGGCAGTTTTTTCATATAATTATTTTTTATTTAATTTTTTTAATTAACGTTAGTCCTGTTTCCCTTAGTTGACCTAAGAAGTTCAGATACAAAAGTGAGAACTGATATCCCCTTTGGCTGCTAACGTAGCATGTGCATTGTTCACTCTGTGAAAGATAACCATATTCTGTAAATATAGTTTTATATTAATAAATGATTGGTTAATTGTAATTGAAAACGTTTCTATGCTTTCATTTCTACCTACCCCCAGTTAGTCAGTTAGTCTGTCATCGATTGACACTCGATCGATGGACGAATTAACACTCAATCGATATTCCATTCCTAAACACAATGGATTGATTGACTACCTATGTTTCAATCGACACTTAATCAATGATCGATCTACACTCGATCGATGTTTCGATCGACACCCAATTGATCGATCGACTTTCAATCGATGATCGATCGACACTCGATCGATTTTGAAACATTTTTTGAAGCGAAGCTTCTTTACGGACGTTCGCTACCCGGCCACTAAAACGGTGAAAAGCGTTACGCGTTACGCGTTACGCGTTACACGATGACGTCAGAGCTGCGGCGCCCTAAGCTTTATACTAAATATCGCTTGAAGGTTAGATAGAACATTGGTAATAATTTAAATATTGCAGTCAGTCAGTCAGTCAGTCAGTCAGTCAGTCAGTCAGTCAGTCAGTCAGTCAGTCAGTCAGTCAGTCAGTCAGTCAGTCAGTCAGTCAGTCAGTCAGTCAGTCAGTCAGTCAGTCAGTCAGTCAGTCAGTCAGTCAGTCAGTCAGTCAGTCAGTCAGTCAGTCAGTCAGTCAGTCAGTCAGTCAGTCAGTCAGTCAGTCAGTCAGTCAGTCAGTCAGTCAGTCAGTCAGTCAATCAGTCAGTCAGTCAGTCAGTCAGTCAGTCAGTCAGTCAGTCAGTCAGTCAGTCAGTCAGTCAGTCAGTCAGTCAGTCAGTCAGTCAGTCAGTCAGTCAGTCAGTCAGTCAGTCAGTCAGTCAGTCAGTCAGTCAGTCAGTCAGTCAGTCAGTCAGTCAGTCAGTCAGTCAGTCAGTCAGTCAGTCAGTCAGTCAGTCAGTCAGTCAGTCAGTCAGTCAGTCAGTCAGTCAGTCAGTCAGTCAGTCAGTCAGTCAGTCAGTCAGTCAGTCAGTCAGTCAGTCAGTCAGTCAGGTTTAGGTTTAGGTTTAGGTTTAGGTTTAGGTTTAGGTTTAGGTTTAGGTTTAGGTTTAGGTTTAGGTTTAGGTTTAGGTTTAGGTTTAGGTTTAGGTTTAGGTTTAGGTTTAGGTTTAGGTTTAGGTTTAGGTTTAGGTTTAGGTTTAGGTTTAGGTTTAGGTTTAGGTTTAGGTTTAGGTTTAGGTTTAGGTTTAGGTTTAGGTTTAGGTTTAGGTTTAGGTTTAGGTTTAGGTTTAGGTTTAGGTTTAGGTTTAGGTTTAGGTTTAGGTTTAGGTTTAGGTTTAGGTTTAGGTTTAGGTTTAGGTTTAGGTTTAGGTTTAGGTTTAGGTTTAGGTTTAGGTTTAGGTTTAGGTTTAGGTTTAGGTTTAGGTTTAGGTTTAGGTTTAGGTTTAGGTTTAGGTTTAGGTTTAGGTTTAGGTTTAGGTTTAGGTTTAGGTTTAGGTTTAGGTTTAGGTCTAGGTCTAGGTCTAGGTTTAGGTTAGGTTAGGTTAGGTTAGGTTTTTTTTTTTTTTTTTTTATAGACTGTGCACAGAGTGTGCACAGCCGCCGCTTTTCCCCTGACATGATCAGGGACCTTTTCTTGTTTTTTATTTTTTTTTTTCAGGGCTCTTTTCATTTCTTTTTGGGTAAATAATTTTTTCATTCGTGTTTTTATTTATATATGTGTTACATTACTAAGTCTTATAGCTAAGTTTGATACGTAACAGTTACGGTCTTTATTCATGTTTTCAGTTTTGTTGCGGCATTACATATTATTGTGGTGATCATTTTTTATTACAGTTTGTAGTTACAATTATAATTATTAATAATTCTATATCACATTGTTTCGTATTATAGTGTAAAGTGAAGTAAAAATTGTGTACTTTGTACATATTATAAAATTGAAAAATTGTAGTTATAGTAAAAATTGTAAGATTATTGATGTATGACTAGAAAATTGCAAGATTAAAAATTAAAAATTATAAATTGGTTAAAATTAAATTTAAATAATTATTATCTTACTCGGGGAAGTTCTGGGTAGGCGCGACACTGTGTTGTGTGTGTATGTGTGTTGTGGTGTGTGTGGTTTGTGGTCCCGTTCAGTTTGATGTTCATATTTTTTGTATTCGTTATGAATATAATATATGACACATTATTCATGACGAGGCCACAAACATGAGTGTGAGTGAGGATGTGTTGCATGTGGAGTGTGGGTGAGATACGTGTAGTGCTTGCGTGTGTATGTTGTTTGTGTACGCAAATGCATCCAACAACACTTTAGTGTTGTCGTGTACATTTGCGTTGTGTGGTGTGTTGTGCTGATCAAGTGCGGCCTGGATACACTCCAGACCAACATTGCGCAGAATGTGGCTGACAAACGGGTTTGTATGGGTTTCCAGGTCGCACTTGACAGTTTTATGTGTATGAGGTGTTGTGCGTGTGTGTGTTTGTGCGAGTTTTTGTGTTGGTTTGTGCCGTGTCTGTCGATCTCGCCGAGTGAGTGCGGCATCAGTTTGCAGGCCCGTGGCGACCTCATCCATATGCGACGCTCGACCGCGCAATGTCGTCCCATTTTTTCCGGACAGGACAGTCCCCGCTGAAAGCAGTGTGCCCGGTGTCTTTCCCTTTGGATCGTGAGCAGTTTTTACAAAAGGGTTTTTCGCCCGCGGTATAGCGCGGGCAGTCCGCTCGTGGGTGGGGGTCGCCGCAAAAGCTGCAAAGATCAATAGATTCTTTGCAGCTCTTGCGACCATGCCCATACCCCAGACACCGGGTACACTGCACGAGCGGGGACTGGTCCTCGACCGGCACCCTCTGCAGGTCTATGTGGACCTTCCCCACCGACGTCAGCCTCTGCCACATCCTGGGAGGCACCTGAAGGACGACGTGACACTCCGAGGAGTTTCTCGCCTTCCTTCGGTACCTCACCACGACGGCGCTGAAGTCGGCGTCGGTGAGGCCTGCTAGCTGGTCCACATTTTGGGTCCGCAAAGACGCCAGGATGTCCTCGTCCGTGTTGTAAGACTGGACATCCTTTATTATCACCAGCGGGTTCTTATTCAGCGCCTCCGCAACGTCCAGAGTCCCGGTGGTTCTGAGCTTGGCTGCCATCCTGGTCAGCTCATCCTTGCTGGAGCAGCTCAGCACCACCTTCTGGTCTCGGACCTTGCGGACGCGCTGGACCTGAAAGCCGCTGGTTTTGGCGTCGAGTGCGGTGCGGACCCGTCCGAGCACATCCTCGCTCGTGTCCATCGCCTCGCGGGAGGACACGATAATCGAGTGATGGCTCGGTGGGGGGGCCGGTCGTATGGGGGCGGCGGGGGCGGCGAGCGTCTCGGCGTATGTGGAGGTGGTGGACTTGGGCTCCGGGATCTGGGTGCTGATGGCCGCGGTGGTTTCCCTGATGGCCAACACCTCGGTCATCAGCTCCTCATGATTGTCCCGGATTTCCTCCTTCTGGACCTCTCTGATTTCCTTTTGGAGCTTGGTGTTTTCGGCAAGCAACTTGCTGTTTTCAGCAAGCAGCTTGCCGGCCTCCACCAACCTCCTATTTAGTTGGTCCAACTCCACCTTCCTCTCCTCCCCCGAGTCCTTCTGTTCCTCTTCCTGTTTCTTACCCTCTCTCTCTTTACCCCCTCCCTTTTCCAGTTCTGCCTCCTTCACGAGTTGGTAGAGACGCTCCACTGCCGCCGCCACCTCATTTTTAATCTCCGTCTTGAGATTTCTAGAGTTGCCGAGGTGGAGCTTAGCCTTATTCAGGCACGCTCTCGCCTCGGCAACTCTAGACGGGATTTTATGCAGCGGTGGTGGTGGTGGCGGGCTTGTTGGAGCGTCTGTCGACGACCCGCCTGGTGCAGCCCTGCTGCCCGTTTTTGGTTTTGTCGTCGCTGGGGCCGTGGTCGGTTTTGGGAGGGGTTTGGGGTTTGCTGACTCGCATTCCCCTAAACTGCGTCTAGCGCTTTGGGTTTGGTCGTCAGCTGCCTTTGAATGCTGGGGGGAGGAGGACGCCCTCTGGGTCTTCTTCACGGGCGTGCGCATGCCAAACATCCTGCTATAATTCATAAAAATTTCCTAAAAATATTATGTGTATAATGTAAATGTGTATAATTTGTTATTATTTGGTCAATTTGTAAATAATATAACTTAAAATACTTAAAACTAGGTCAAAAGGGACAATAATAGGTCAAATTAAAAATAAAATAACATAAAACAATAAAAAGGGTCAATATAACAGCTTAAATCTATGTCAAAAGGGACAGTAAAACTTAATTAAAAATTTGGTATAATGTTTGCGAAAGTTGTTTGGTGCAGCCTACTAGATGGCGGTAAAAGCACTGTCCGCCAGCTAACACCCTACAACTAGCGCCCCTAGCGTCAAAAAGTGGCCCTAGATCTTTTTGGCGCTACTCGGAGTGGGCGGAGCTAGAAGGCTGCCCAAAAGTTGGCGTCCAGTCTCCACAAGGTGGCGGTAAAAGCACTGTGCTTGAAGCGCCCCCTCGTGTAGTGTAGTGTCAACTATCGTGGACTGAGCTGGAGACAGAGTAGGTATACAGCATATACTTGTCCAAAGACAAACACAGTCAGTTCCTTAGTGATAAATATAGAAGAATAAAGATAAAATAAAATAAAATAAAGTCAGCTTAAAACTAGGTCAAAAGGACAATAATTAGTAAAAGATTTAATGGCAATATGTACAGAATTTGGGGTCCAACCTCCGCCAGGTGGCGCGCGGTCTGTTTGAGTATATGACGCGCTAGTGGCGCCTCTGGTGTTGACTTTTTGTAATTGACCAGGGGTGGACACGGACTTATTTGTCAAATATACGAGTTGTATATTGTCAAGAGGTAGTAGTTTGGGTCAATAGTCCCCAAGGAGA
Source organism: Notodonta dromedarius (assembly GCA_905147325.1). Classification (NCBI taxonomy): domain Eukaryota; kingdom Metazoa; phylum Arthropoda; class Insecta; order Lepidoptera; family Notodontidae; genus Notodonta; species Notodonta dromedarius. Next base: position 12,016,520 of record LR990171.1, read on the forward strand.
TATATCGTAACAATTTTTTCTTAAATCTACGTCAATAGGGACTGTTTAAAACTAATACCTAATTAAAAAAGTTTTTGTACACCTCCGTCAGGTGGCGCTGCAGTCGGCCAATTGTGTTGTCGGCTATCTGCCGCCAAGGGGCGCTGGCTCTGCCGCGACCGCACACACACTCTCAAGAAAGAGGCGGGGTCTGCGGCAGTGACGATGCTGTGGCTACACGCGCACACACTGACACTCTTGTGGTGCACCGGAGTTGTTCGCTATTGGACGCTAGATGGCGCTAGTTGTGTCTTGATTTTGTATCAATTTTTGTCAACTTTCAAGACCTGTATCTTCAGACTCCTTGCCTGAAAATTGATTCTAACGACGTGCAAAACCGTTTTGAAGGGTCCTCCTTCGAGTCCCACCCCAAGAATCAGGACAAAGGCCAGCACAAAAAAGCAGTTTTTCAAGTTACGAGTGTGTTTACCACGTTATCTGGCCGGTTCTGCGGTTCGTGGTAAAAGATTTTTTCCGTTTTGTAGCTGGCGTTCGGATGTCTCATGCAGGAAAATTGTGAGACTTGGCGTGTGTTATACCTATGGGAACACTCTGTCTAATACTATATAATTTGGGGGGAGGTTCCATACAAAAGTCACAGACTGGGGGGGAAACACACTTATGAAAATCCAGTTTCTGACCGCAAAAAGCGTACAGCCCAGCGGGTATTTCCTTAATCAAGATATGGTTCACAGGTTCCTGTAGAGGGGTCAATCCTCTATATTATCAACACTTAAAATGTATGTGTCACACATCTAGATCAAGAGTTAATGGCTCCGAAAAAGTCAAAGGTCGTTAAAAAACACTGAAAATGTTGTTTTTCTGGCTTTTATTTCGCCGTCACTTAACCTAGAGAAAAAGTAATTATATATATGAGATGGGCTCGGTTAGGGCTTTCTAGCCGTACTAGTCTCAATGTTGTCAGATTAGTTCTGTCACACTCCAATTTCGGACAGTTGTCACAAAAGTGTCTTTTTCACGGTGTGTACTGACCTTTTGGTTACCGAAGTATATGTCCACTTGTAGAGGACACTTGGGCGCACAGAATTACACTTTAAAATATGTAGGTCGTCGATTTAGATTAGAAGTTATAGCACAAAAACTAAAAGTTGAAAAATTTTGACACAAGAATGAGGATTGTACTTACAGTTTTACACCGATTTTAACAAAAAATATATCAAATGAGAGGTCTCGACGAGACCTACTCACTGATGCAAGTCACTGTCTTCTAAGATCCACTTAACACTGTTTTTGAGTCACTTTCTCGTAAAAGACCACTTTTCGTGGGAGAACTTTCGTCCTGGAAGCTCGATCACCACGATTTTTGGTTTGTGAGGATGCCCTTGCCGAGCGCCGTCGAATAAGCCGCAAATCACTGAAATCGGAGCACTTTTCGATTTTTCCCGGAATAAAAAGGCGGAGCGACTTGAAAACCGATCTGTTCGCTACGGGAGCGTGATTGCGACTGGGTTAGGTTAGGTTAGGTTAGGTTAGGTTAGGTTAGGTTAGGTTAGGTTAGGTTTTTTTTTTTTTTTTTTTTTTTTTTTTTTTTTTTTTTTTTTTTTTTTTTTTTTTTTTTTTGGGCCCTTTGACTTTTGTCAAAGGGTTAATAATTTTAGTGTTTAGGTACGAGTAGTATAAATATATCGTCACGATTGTATTATGGTTCTTGGTTACGATTTTAATTTCTCCTCTGCTAGTGGATACAGAGAAGATTTGTTTTCAGTTAAGGGTTTTTAGGTACAATTTATTCTTTTTAAGTTGTTTACAATAGATTTGATGAAAGTTATGAATGATTTTATTGCGATGGGGTTTTTGGCTATGTCGTTGAGTTTAAAGGGGTCTATGTTTAGCATTGAGCATGCGCCTTCGTGATTAAGTCGGGTGTTGTTAAAAATTGGGCAGTGTTTTAGAAGATGTTCAGTATTCTGGGTTATGGTATGGTCGCATGGGCATGTACTGTTAGATGTTATTTTAAAGCGATGGAGGTAAGACTTGTGGTAAGCATGGCCGGTGACAATTTGTGTAAGCTCGAAGCTTGTCGGGAAAAGTTTCCTAAATTCGGTGATTTGAACTATGTTGGTGAACCACGCTTTAGTCCCTGCTCCTTGGGGACTGTCTTCATATTCCTTTTGCCATTTTTCCATGGTTTCAGATCGTAAGATTCTCTTTGAGTGCGATAGAGGGAAGAAGTTGTGGTCGGTGGCCGTTTTTGCCGACGCTGCACTTTTGGCCGCGGCGTCGGCGCATTCGTTGCCCGGGATATTATTGTGGGCTCGCACCCATGCGAATTTTATGGTGGTTGTCCGGTTTGTATTTTGGATTATGTGGTGGATGGAGTTAACAGTTGGGTCTTTATTGTTTGTGTCTTGGATTGCATTGAGTGACGAGAGGCTGTCGGTGAGGATGAAGATTGTATCTGGGATTTGCTCCCGTTCTATCCACATCAGGGCTGCCTCGATCGCCCTGAGTTCCGCCATGAAGACGGTGCAGGTTCTGCAGAGTTTTATTTTCTTTTGTTTTATGATGGTGTTGTTTCGGAATGCCACGTAAGCTGCCCCTACATCGCCTGACTCGAGTTTGCTTCCGTCGGTGTAAATTTGTATAGGGGTATTTGTTACTATTATGTTAAGTTCATCTATGTTGTTTATTTTGTGGAATATTATTTTGTTGCGATGGGCTGGGTGTAATCTTTGACGGTTGGTTATTGGTTTTATGAGTTGAATGTCTTCGGGTAAATCTGGGGAGAGTCTTGTTTGTTTTATGGTTTCTATTTGGTGGAGCTCTCGTATCAAGAGATGCAGGGGGACGAATTGTGCCAGGGCGATCGAGGCAACGGCGGATACCGTCCTGAATGCGCGGATGGCTCGGATTGCGAATTGTCTTTGGAAACTGGTTAACATTTTGCGAACACTGTAGTATTTGACAGCGTCGCCCCAGACGCTTGCGGCATAAGTTATTATGGGCTGGACTACCTGTTTGTATATGGTTTCTACATTTGCTGGGTGGATACCCCAAGTGGGTTTGACAAATTTGCTTAGGTTTTTAAAGGTTTTTGAAGCTTTCCGAATTATGTATTTTACGTGGCTGATGAAACTGAGGCGGTCATCCAGGATGACCCCGAGGAGCTTTATTTCTTTCAATATGGGGACTTTGGTTCTATTGATGAAGAGTTCAGCGGTTTTAGTGGGCGACGTGAATGAGATGGCCTGCGTCTTTTCGGGTGCGAATGATAATTTGACACTTTCGCCCCAGTCGGCTATTATTTTTAAGCACTCATTAGTTACTATTTCTACGGCCTGTTTCGTGCGGCCTTTAACTATAAGCAGCACGTCATCGGCGAAGGCTTGTATGTGGGCCTCATCAGGTAGTCGGATGTTTAATAAATTGTCGAGGATTATGTTCCATAGAACAGGACCACAAACAGAGCCCTGGATGCATCCCTTAGTTGTTGTTTTCGATGCCTCGTCCGTGCCGTAGTGCAGAGTGACCCTTCTGTCCTTGGTGTAATTTGTTAATAGTTTGTAAATATTTCTTGGGCACTTTAACTCTTTAAGTCCTCTGTATATGGCGGGCCACCAAGCGTTGTCGAATGCCCCTCTTATGTCTAGTGACACAGCCAAGACCTGTTTTTTCTGCTGTTTTCCTTCGCGAATCTCGTTTATGGCGGTTTGTAGAGCATCAGTTGTTGATGTGCTTTCTTTGAAGCCGAATTGCCTCTCATTCATTCCGTTGAGACTATCCGCCTTGTAAACTACACGTTTTATGATGAGTTTTTCTAATAGTTTTCCAAATACGGGTAATAGGCCAATGGGTCTATAGGAGGATAATTGGCTAGTGTCGGCTTTATTGGGTTTCGGTATGATTTTGGCTATTGCGTGTTTCCAGGGTGTGGGGAAGTGATGTATTTTCAGGCTATGGTTCAGGATGTTAGTTAAAAAGTGGGGGAATATTTTGAAGAAATTGTAACAAATGTCTGCAGTCAAGTGGTCGTCTCCGGGGGCTTTGTTTGCGTTAATTGATGCGAGACAGTTCTCTATCTCGTCGACAGTGAATGGAGGGTCGTTTTCTGTATCCGGTTCGTCCTGTATTTGGATTCTTAGTTCTCTTTGGTGCTGGGTTGTATCCTCGGTGTCATCAGCGTAGAAGTGATCCAATAGGGCCTTGGCTGTGTTGGCGCATGTGGTGGTGAAGGTATTGCCGCAATTTAGTGTTTGTGGGGGCCGTTGTGCCGATGTTTCCTTAATTATGCGGTTAGTCAATGACCAGACGTTTTCTTTGTCTTGAGCAGTGCAGAATGCCCTGAAGTGCTCAGTGGATGTTTTCTTGAGGGCTGCTGCGTATTTTTCTTTGAGCTGTTTTTGTTGGATGATAGCTTGGTCTAGTGGTTGATTTCGTGATTTCAGGTTGTGTAAGTGGTGGTGTGCTTTGATGCATTCCTTTTTCATGCTTTCTAGTTCTTCGTTCCACCAGGGGTTGTAGACTCCGTGGCGTAGCTTTTTAGGTATGGTTTGATGACAAGTAGATTGAATGATTGTGGTGAGATTGGTGATTAATTTATCGAGGTTTGCAGCATCAAGGGTTTCGAAGTTGGTGTTAAGTATTTCAGATTCTATTATATTTTGCGTTAGTTTTTCTTTAAATGCATCCCAGTCGGCCATTTTAGATTGGTACTTAAAGGTTGAGTGGGTTTTTGCGGGTTTCACTTTGGTGTTGGTTTTGATTAGGAATTGGATTGCATTATGGTCAGATTTAGTGCACGCAGCGGTGTTGACTTGCCAATCGGACATAAGGTCTATCATGTTGTTGGAGACAGCTGTAACGTCTATAATGGAGGATGTGTGGTTGCCGTATCGTATGGCTTCGAAAGTTGGGACTCTACCAGAGTTGCAGACAGTCATGTCGTGGGAGGCGACGATGTCTACCACATCATCTCCTCGGGAGTCGGATGTTAATTCTCCCCATTCCGGATGTTTCCCGTTTACATCACCGCCTACGACTCGTAGTGATCCAGAGGTTGAATTGAGGAATGTGTCTAATGCTACTAGGGTGTTGGAGGGGTCATTTCCAGGTTCTATATACACTGAAGCTATGTATAGTTTCCTCTGACCGAGGTGTAATTGGGCTATTGCTAAATTTGGGGTGGACAGTTGAGTGATGCCGAGTGCGAAACCGAAGCTATTTTTAATTAGAATGCATGCTTTGACACGCTCTGTTGTAGTGAATTGGAAGATGTTAATTCCAGATATTGAGTGCACGGTCGGATTGCGGCCCGTGTAGGGTTCAGTAATTAGAGCTATGTTGTAATCGTTGGATGTAAAATGTTGAATGAATTCATGTTGTGCCAGGTAACAACGTTGTACATTACATTGGATTATTTTTATAGGCTTAGTACCCATAATCGGTTTGTTCATCAATGCGGGATTTTGCGAGTTTCAATTTTGGGCATAGTTTTGCGTTGACAGCGGTGTGGTTTGTGTTTATTTTGTTACCTGTAGTAGATTTGATGTTGTGACGAGCGCAGTTGTAGCACTTGCGTTTATTGTTGTCATCTTTGACAGGGCATGTTGTGAACGAGTGTTCAGTGGAGGCACAGTGTGAGCACGGGTGCACTTCCGAGGTGCATTTGGCTTTTGTATGGCCGTATTGCAGGCATTTAAGGCATTGCACAAAGCGCGAGAAGTCCTCGGCGTGCACTTTGTTGTGGTCGACGTTTACGCGGCCGAGTTCGATTATTGATTTGCGTACGGCGGGTTTCACTTCGAGTACCGCGTTATATAAGTTCTTATTTCTATTGGAAAGCACGAAGCAGAAGCGAATGTCATCTGGAGAAAAGGAATTTTGGCAGCTTAATAGTTCGGCTACTTCACCCTTGGGCACATCTTTATTGATCCCCTTGGGTTAGGTTAGGTTAGGTTAGGTTAGGTTAGGTTAGGTTAGGTTAGGTTAGGTTAGGTTAGGTTAGGTTAGGTTAGGTTAGGTTAGGTTTTTTTTTTTTTTTTTTTTGGGCCCTTTCACTTTTGTCAAAGGGTTAATAATTTTAGTGTTTAGGTACGAGTAGTATAAATATATCGTCACGATTGTATTATGGTTCTTGGTTACGATTTTAATTTCTCCTCTGCTAGTGGATACAGAGAAGATTTGTTTTCAGTTAAAGGTTTTTAGGTACGATTTATTCTTTTTAAGTTGTTTACAATGGATTTTATAAAGGTTATGAAAGATTTTATTGCGATGGGGTTTTGGGCTATGTCGTGTAGGTTGTAAGGGTCTATGTTTAGCATTGAGCATGCGCCTTCGTGGTTAAGTCGGGTGTTGGTAAAAATTGGACAGTGTTTTAGAAGATGTTCAGTAGTTTGTGTTGTGGTATCGTCGCATGGGCATGTACTGTCAGAAGTTATATTGAAGCGGTTGAGATAAGATTTATGGTAAGCGTGGCCGGTGAGAATTTGTGTAAGCTCGAAGCTTGTTGCGAAATGTTTCCTGAATTCGGTGATTTGAGCTATGTTTGTGAACCATGCTTTAGTCCCTGATCCTTGGGGACTTTCTTCATATTCCTTTTGCCACTTTTCCATGGTTTCAGTTCGTAGTATTCTCTTTGAGTGCGATAGAGGGAAGAAGTTGTGGTCAGTGGCCGTCTTTGCCGATGCTGCACTTTTGGCCGCGGCGTCGGCGCATTCGTTGCCCGGGATGCTATTGTGGGCTCGCACCCATGCGAATTTTATAGTGGTGGTCTGTTTTGTATTTTGGATTATGTGGTGGATCGAGTTAACAGTAGGGTCTTTATTATTTATGTCTTGTATTGCAGCTAGTGAGGAGAGGCTGTCGGAGAGGATGTAGACTGTTTCTCGGATTTGTTCCCGCTCTATCCACATCAGGGCTGCCTCGATCGCCCTGAGTTCCGCCATGAAGACGGTGCAGGTTCTGCAGAGTTTTATTTTCTTTTGTTTTATGATGGTGTTGTTGCGGAATGCCACGTAGGCTGCCCCTACATCGCCTGACTCGAGTTTGCTTCCGTCGGTGTAAATTTGTATAGGGGTATTTGTTACTATTATGTTAAGTTCATCTATGTTGTTTATTTTGTGGAATATTATTTTGTTGCGATGGGCTGGGTGTAATCTTTGACGGTTGGTTATTGGTTTTATGAGTTGAATGTCTTCGGGTAAATCTGGGGAGAGTCTTGTTTGTTTTATGGTTTCTATTTGGTGGAGCTCTCGTATCAAGAGATGTAGGGGGACGAATTGTGCCAGGGCGATCGAGGCAACGGCGGATACCGTCCTGAATGCGCGGATGGCTCGGATTGCGAATTGTCTTTGGAAACTGGTTAACATTTTGCGAACACTGTAGTATTTGACAGCGTCGCCCCAGACGCTTGCGGCATAAGTTATTATGGGCTGGACTACCTGTTTGTATATGGTTTCTACATTTGCTGGGTGGATGCCCCACGTGGGTTTGACAAATTTGCTTAGGTTTTTAAAGGTTTTTGAAGCTTTCCGAATTATGTATTTTACGTGGCTGATGAAACTGAGGCGGTCATCCAGGATGACCCCGAGGAGCTTTATTTCTTTCAATATGGGGACTTTGGTTCTATTGATGAAGAGTTCAGCGGTTTTAGTGGGCGACGTGAACGAGATGGCCTGCGTCTTTTCGGGTGCGAATGATAATTTGACACTTTCGCCCCAGTCGGCTATTATTTTTAAGCACTCATTAGTTACTATTTCTACGGCCTGTTTCGTGCGGCCTTTAACTATAAGCAGCACGTCATCGGCGAAGGCTTGTATGTGGGCCTCATCAGGTAGTCGGATGTTCAATAAATTGTCGAGGATTATGTTCCATAGAACAGGACCACATACAGAGCCCTGGATGCATCCCTTAGTTGTTGTTTTCGATGCCTCGTCCGTGCCGTAGTGCAGAGTGACCCTTCTGTCCTTGGTGTAATTTGTTAATAGTTTGTAAATATGGTTAGGTTAGGTTAGGTTAGGTTAGGTTAGGTTAGGTTAGGTTAGGTTAGGTTAGGTTAGGTTAGGTTAGGTTAGGTTAGGTTAGGTTAGGTTAGGTTTTTTTTTTTTTTTTTTTTTTTTGGGCCCTTTGACTTTTGTCAAAGGGTTAATAATTTTAATGTTTAGGTACGAGTAGTATAAATATATCGTCACGATTGTATTATGGTTCTTGGTTACGATTTTAATTTCTCCTCTGCTAGTGGATACAGAGAAGATTTGTTTTCAGTTAAGGGTTTTTAGGTACAATTTATTCTTTTTAAGTTGTTTACAATGGATTTGATGAAAGTTATGAATGATTTTATTGTGATGGGGTTTTTGGCTATGTCGTTGAGTTTAAAAGGGTCTATGTTTAGCATTGAGCATGCGCCTTCGTGATTAAGTCGGGTGTTGTTAAAAATTGGGCAGTATTTTAGAAGATGTTCAGTATTCTGGGTTGTGGTGTGGTCGCAAGGGCATGTACTGTTAGATGTGATTTTAAAACGGTGGAGGTAAGACTTGTGGTAAGCATGGCCGGTGACAATTTGTGTGAGGGTTAGGTTAGGTTAGGTTAGGTTAGGTTAGGTTAGGTTAGGTTAGGTTAGGTTAGGTTAGGTTAGGTTAGGTTAGGTTAGGTTAGGTTAGGTTAGGTTAGGTTAGGTTAGGTTAGGTTAGGTTAGGTTAGGTTAGGTTAGGTTAGGTTAGGTTAGGTTAGGTTAGGTTAGGTTTTTTTTTTTTTTTTTTTTTTTTTTTTTCTCAGGCCCGGCCCGCGAGCTACCCCTAACATTATCAGGGACTTTGGGTGCTAATTGAATTACAGGACAGTTTAACTTTATTTACTAGAGAAGATTTTCCCTACTGGGTACTTTATTATTATTACTATTTCTTATTTCTATTACAGTTTTTTATTTCTATTCTAGTTACATGTTGCTTATTTCTATTACATTTTTTAATTTCTAATCTAGTTACATAATTCTTATTTCCATTACAGTTGAGTTTCTTTACAAATTGCATGGTTCTTATTTCTAGATATTGTTTGTTCTTATATATTAATTATACTATTTCAAATTTAATATGCTATTTGGCCATATTATCATAATATGCGTATAGCATATTCTTATGTTATGTCCTTATTCCTATTTATTACTGTTTTTGCTATCTTTGTACAATATTCTAGTAATATCTTGCATTTTGTTTTGTCTGCCAACATTGTGTGAATGTTTTCAGGTTTTATTACTGAATCTAAAGCGACTTCTACTTCATATCTTTGTTTACAGTACACTGGGCATTCAAACAATATGTGTTCGATGGACTCATTTGCACTAGGTTCACAGATGCACGATGGACTCCCCTTGCACCTGAACCGGTTCAGGTACGCTGAGAATCCACCGTGCCCCGTGAGTACCTGGGTGAGTATCTTTTCCACCGTTAAAGTTTTTATAACCGGGTAGGCTCTTTTAATATCTGGGAAGAACATTTTTGTGACCGACGCAGTCTCACCCGTACTGTATCTGCTGTTCCATTCGTCAAGCGAGTCCATTCGGATCTGTCGCTTGACGAATGAAACCGGGCTGTTGTCGTAGTGTGGTTTGGTTTTAGTGTGGAGTGCAGCTTCCTTTGCCAGGCAATCGGCTCTCTCATTCCCGGCTATTCCTACATGAGCTTTGATCCAGAACAGTGATATACTCCTGCCTTGGAGTTTGGTGCTACTGATGTTTCTTCTCGTTTCGGTAGCCAGGGGATGCAGGGAGTCGTTGTTGGTGACTGTTTGAAGGGCTGATCTTGAATCGCTTATAACCGCGTAGCTTGCCTCCTTCCCTTCCAGTGCCACTTTTGTGGCTCGACATATTGCGAGCAGTTCTGCTTGGTATACAGTGCAGTATGGTGACAGCTTGAGTTTGACGGCTTTGGTTTCGACTTGATTATTCCATACCGATAATGAGGCTCCAACCTTGCCGTCAATTTTGCTTCCGTCGGTGTAGATTTGTATTGCACTGTTCACATAGTTCACTATGTCCTCATGGCATGTTAATTTTTTGAACTGCAAGTCAAGATGTCTCGCCGGATGTGGCTTAGTAGTGTAGGGCTGCGGCTTTTCCACTTCTCTGTCTCCTAGCACTAGCTGGGGCACTCCCCTCTTAGCTTCGTAGAGAGATGCTGCCTCTCTTATACGAATATCGAGTGGGAGTATCCCAGCCAGTGTCAGGGCGGCGTTCAGAGAGACTGTGCGGTAGGCTCTGCATACTTTCTGTGCGAAAGCTCTTTGAACAGTGTTCAATTGCTTTCGCACACAGATCTTGTTGGTTGCAGGTGCCCATACGCTAGCTGCATAGGCGATAATTGGTTCCACCGTGGCAGTATATATTATACGGGTGACCTCCGGATGGAGACCCCAGCTTACCCTCGCGGCTTTCGATAGTTGCTTGTAAACGTTCAATGCCTTCTTGCAAACGTTTGCAGTGTGGGCATTGAACGTTAACTTGCTGTCTATCGTCAGCCCCAGGATTTTGATCTCCTCAGACATTGCAATGTCAACCCCTCCCATGTTCAGATGTGGCGTGTCATATTTAAGCTTTCTGGTTAGCACCATCGCACAGGTTTTGTGCGGTGCAAACCTGAGCTTATTCATGACACCCCACTCCCGAACATGTTCGAGGGCGGCATTGGCCTGTCGCTGGATACCCAAAGCTGTATCCCCCGAAAACACCAGTACCACATCATCCGCGAAGGCTTGGCAGTAGTCGCCTCTTTGCGTCAGGCTCTTAAGCAGAGGATCCAAGAGGAGGTTCCACAGGATGGGGCCGCCTATCGAACCCTGGACACATCCTTTGTTGGTTGCTTTCGCGTACTCGTGGCCTGCGTACCTTATTCGGACCTTACGGTCACTCAGATAGCTGGCTATCATTCTCCTCAGGTTCACCGGGCACTGCTCTTCCGCCAATCTGATCTTTATAGCCGGCCACCATGCGCTGTCGACGGTTAGGTTAGGTTAGGTTAGGTTAGGTTAGGTTAGGGCCCTTATTAGGGCCAACAATGCACCCGTCTGGGTTGCAGTCGGAGGCGGCAGAGAGTGCCGTCCCTCGTTGGATGATTGGACCGAATGGAGCCGTAACTGGGACTGTTGGAACTGCTGTGAAGCCAGATAGCCGGAAAGTTGAGGAGTATTGTGACGCCGTGTCTGCCTCGTCGGAATCTGACGTGTATGTCCCGCGACGAAAGCGTAACGTGCTTCCTGACTCAGGGTCGGAGACCGAAGTGGCAGAAGCTACCAAGGTCAGCTCAGCCAAGAGAGGGAAGGGCCGTGCTCCGGGACACAATTACGGTCTGGGCAGAGCGCAGCTGGAGCTTAATCGCCTCAGGGAAGTGGACACTGAGAGCGACTTCAACCGGAAGCTGAGGAGTCAGGCCTTTAGGAAAGAAAGGGTGCCGGAGGACCTGTCTGCGGAGTCTGGTGGCAGGATGGAGGTTGCGTTCCTCGACGCGGAAATGATAAGGGCGCGCGCAGGCGAAAAAGTCGCTAAGGTGCTGGAGGTGGCCCTTAAGTCAAAGCACCTTCAAGGAGGTTGCGTGAGGGACTTGAAAGAGGCGGCCAAGTCTCTGCAAGAAATTGTGGATACCTTGGCCGACCGCACGGTGGCGGAGGAGACGAGTCGACTTAGGCGGGACAATATTAACCTGCGGAGGGAGATGGAGAACCTGAAGGCGGAAGTCCGAGCTGTCCGACGGGATTACTCGGAGCGTAAGGCCCCAGCCCAACCCCAGGAAGGAGCCCTACCCGCACCCCAGGTTTCTGAACTCGGGGAAGCTATGGAGGAGCTGAAGAGGTCACTCCTCATCTCCTTGGGGGAGATGATTAACGCCCGCCTCGAGGGATTAGAGGGGAGGCTTCTCCCTGAGCCGATTATCCGCCCCTCGCTCGCGGCTGATAAAAAGAGGGCGCCCGCTGCCGCACCCAGGCCTTCGCAGCCTAGGCAGCCGCAACCTAGACCAACGGTGGGAGAGCTGGCGCCCCGAAAGGGAGCCAAAGCGGGTGGTCCCCCCACCCCGCAGACGTCTCAGGGAAGCCAATCTCTGCCCCCGTCCGTACCGCGGCATACTGCGGAAGAGGGAGAATGGGCTACAGTTGCCCGCAAGGGCAAGGGCAAGAAGAAGAAGGCCCCCGCCCCGCAGTCGGCGACAGCCCCCACTTCTACCCCGGTGCGGGTATCAACGTTGGCTTCTCCAGCGATGGCGGGACCGACCGGGCGAAAGCCCAAACTTAAGCCCCCGCGATCCGCTGCGGTAGTTATCACACTGCAGCAGGGGGCCGAGAGCGGAGGGGCGAACTACGCGGCTGCCCTCAAGACGGCGAGGGATAACATCGATCTCCCGGGACTTGGCATAGGACAAGTGTCGGTGAGAAAGACGGCAACTGGAGCCAGGATTATTGAAATCCCAGGCTCCCAAAGTGGGGACAAAGCCGACAAGTTGGCCGAAAAGCTAAGGGGCGCGCTGGCCGGAGTGGCAGACGTCGTCAGGCCCACTAAAACCGCGGACATTCGCGTGGTGGGTCTCGACGACTCCATCACAAAGGAGGAGGTGGTCGCAGCGGCCGCCTTGAAGGGGGGCTGCCTGCCGGCACAAATCCGGGCAGGGGAGATTCGCACCGGCAGCGGGGGAGAAGGCAGCATCTTTATGTCCTGCCCGGTTGCCGCAGCGAAGGCCCTGGTTGGAGCAGGCCGCTTTTTGGTAGGATGGAGCTCTGCGAGGGTCTTAGCGCTGGACGTTTTGCCCATGCGCTGCTATAAGTGCATGGGCATTGGGCACACGCGCCCTTTATGCCCCTCGCCGGTAGCGAGAGACAGCCTGTGCTTCCGGTGTGGAAAGACTGGCCACAGACTGGCGGCGTGCAGCGCCGAACTGCATTGCGCGGTGTGCTCGGACGCAAAGAAGCCCTCAAATCACCTGATGGGGGGGAAGAGCTGCCATCCTCCCTCCACCAAGGGTAGGGCTTCCCCTCGGACAAGGGAAACGGCTTCAGACGGCGGTCACAGGCCCGAGGACACTGGAATGGAACACTAATGTGTGACAAATCCAGTGTCCTCCAGACGAACCTGAACCACTCCGCCGGGGCTCAAGATTTGCTCATGCAGTCCATGGCGGAGTGGAACATCGACATCGTCGTCGCAGCAGAGCCGTACTCTGTCCCAAGTCGATCCAATTGGGTTGGGGATCTGAGCGGCTCCGTGGCCATAATTAGCAGGCCGGAGGGGGTCCCTCTTATCACTAGTGAGATGGGGGATGGGTATGTGGCGGCCAAATGGGGGCAGTATGCAATTGTGGGCACATACTTTTCCCCCAATAGGCCGCTGCGGGAACTGGAGGTGTTTCTGGACACCCTGGGCCCAGTCGTGAGGAGGATGGCGCCTCTCCCGGTCATCTTAATGGGTGACCTAAACGCAAAATCCAGGGCGTGGGGAGAGGCGCGGACGGACCCTCGCGGTGCGGCCGTGGAGGAGTGGGCAGTCGAGTCCGGACTGTCCCTCCTTAACACGGGGACGGCACATACGTGTGTGCGGCAGTCGGGGGGGTCGGTGGTGGACATATCGTTCGCCACACCCGTTGTTGCACGCCGTGTCTGCGGCTGGCGCGTGATGGAGGGGGTGGAGACCCTATCAGACCATGCCTACATTAGGTTTGAGATCTCCACCCCTAGGAATGCCTCACCGCCCCAACCCCGGGGAAATGCGGTATTTCCGCGCTGGGTGCTGTCCCGCCTCGACCGGGAGATGGCGGAGGAGGCGGCCATTGTCCAGAGCTGGTGTCGCCCTAGTGTCGCCGCTGGGTCGGAGGAGGTGGAAGGGCTCGCCGGTCGATTCCGCAACGCCGTCACGGCGATATGTAACGCGGCCATGCCGCGGGCCAGGCGTCGCCCCCCGAGGAAAGCGGTGTTTTGGTGGACGGCCCAAATTGCCGACCTCCGCATATCCTGCTCGGCGGCGAGGAGAGAGTATGGGCACTGTCGCCGGTGGAGGATTCGGAATCTGCAGGAGGAGGGCCGGCTGTATGGGCGATACAAGGAGTGCAAGAGGGCTCTACAGCTGGCCATAATCCAGGCAAAGGAGGGGGGATGGAAGGAGACGCTAGCCGGGCTGGATGCGGATCCGTGGGGGCGGCCGTACCGCGCGGCGCGGAACAAATTCTCCGGCCAGGCTCCCCCCGTGACGGAAACGCTCCAGCCGGAATTGCTAGTGGGCGTCGTCGAGGCGCTCTTCCCCGACTGTCCGGATTTCTCCCCACCACCCATGCCCGCTCCTGTCGAGGTGGGTGTAGTAGAGGCCGCCCCCATTCCACCAGTCTCTGAGGAGGAAATGGAGGTGGTAGAGGATCGCCTGCGCCGCAAGCGAAGCGCGCCGGGCCCGGACGGTGTGCCGAGCAAAGTGCTCGGTCTAGCCCTGAAGCACATGGGTGGAGAGCTTCGGGATTTATTTGACCGATGTCTAACATCTGGGCAATTCCCGAAGCTCTGGAAGGAGGGCCGCCTCTGTCTATGGCAGAAACCAGGACGTCAGCCGGACTGCCCCTCGGCTTTCAGGCCAATTGTCCTGCTGGACGACACGGGGAAGGCATTCGAGAGAATCGTGGCTTCCCGTGTCGTACAGCATATCACGGAAGTGGGACCGGACTTGTCCGATGACCAGTTCGGATTCAGGGCTGGGCGTTCCACAACGGACGCCCTAATGGCCCTGAAAAATTGGACGACGGAGGCAACCTCACAAGGGGAAAGGGTGTTGGCGGTGTCCTTAGACATCGCTAACGCCTTCAACAGCCTGCCCTTCGAGGTTATTCGGGCGGCGCTCCGCTTTCATGGAGTGCCCCCATACCTGCGGCGGCTGTTGGAGGGATACCTCCGAGGGAGAGAGGTTGCCTTCATCGATAGGCGCGGGGCGTTGGTCCGGCGGCGGGTCGAATGCGGGGTTCCACAGGGGTCGGTGTTGGGGCCGTTACTGTGGAACCTGGGCTATGACTGGGTGCTCCGTGGCGCGCTCCTTCCGGGGATGCGCGTCATATGCTACGCGGATGACACCCTAGTCATGGCCCGAGGAGGGTCCTGGAGGGAGGTGGAGCGGTTGGCCACGGTGGGAACGCTCCTGGTGGTCGACCGCATCAGGGCCCTGGGGCTCCGGGTGGCGCTGGAAAAAACCGAGGCCATGCTATTCCATGGGCCTCGGTGCGGGCCACCCCCTGGGGCGGCCATCGAAGTGGCGGGGGTGAGGATCGCAGTAAAGGCCCAGATGAAATATCTGGGCCTTCAGCTGGATGGAAGGTGGCGGTTCGAGGACCACTTCCGCAGCTTGGCACCCAAGCTGGTCGGGGCGGCGGCGGCACTTGGCCGTCTCCTGCCGAATTCAGGGGGGCCGGGGGCCACCTGCCGCCGCCTATATGCGGGGGTGGTCCGGAGTATGGCGCTCTACGGGGCGCCAGTATGGGTGGATGCCCTCAGTGCCCATAACAGAACCCAGCTGCGCAGGGCGCAGCGGACGGTGGCACTGAGGGCGATCAGAGGATACCGGACGGTATCCGCGGGGGCAGCCTGTGTATTGGCAGGCTCCCCCCCGTGGGAATTGGAGGCGGAGGTGCTCGCCGCCGTTTATACAATGACGGCGGCGAGGAAAGCAGTGGGAGAGCGCCCGACGTTTGAGGAGATTATCGGAACCAGACGTCGGGCGCAGGCGGAATCGCTGCGGCGATGGACGGAAGACCTGGCGAACCACAACTATGGGATCCGCACCATAGAAGCGGTTCGCCCGGTCCTGAAAGGGTGGTGTGAGAGGAGGAAGGGCTCCCTCACGTTTCGGCTTGTGCAGGTACTGTCTGGACATGGCTGTTTCGGATGGTATCTGCACAGAATAGCCAGAAGGGAGCCCACCGCCGCCTGCCATGAGTGCGGTGCGGAGGTGGACTCAGCGCAGCACACTCTGGAGGAGTGTACGGCCTGGGAGCAGGAGCGCCGCACTCTGATGGCGGCGGTTGGAGGGGACCTGTCACTGCCGAGCGTAGTCCAAGCTATGCTCGAAAGTGACAGGTCATGGGAGGCGATGGTCTCCTTCTGCGAAGTGGTGATGGCGCAGAAGGAGACCGCGGAGCGGGCCAGGGAGGAGGATCATCTGGCAGATCCGCTCCGGCGCAGACGCGTGGGGAGGAGAAGGAGGCGTTTCGATCGCCTCCTTCCACCCCACTAGCCGAAACCAGGGTGATGGTCCGGGGGGACCATCACCTATTGCACGGTTTCGGCGGTCTGGGAGACGGCTGGGGTTGTACCAGGCCGTCTCCCTTTAGCGCCGGAGGCCCGGCGTAATGCTGGGCCGTCCGCCGGGGCGTCTCGGATAGATTTGCTATCGCGATCACGGGCGCCCCACAAAAAGGCGGAGGATGGTACACCGTGGGTTTTTAGTGGGTATACGGCCAACTGCCGGACTCCCACATACCCCTTCCGCCTCCCCCGAGGTGGAAGGGGACCCATAAAGGGTTTTCCCACAAAAAAAAAAAAAAAAAAAAAAAAAAAGTTAGGTTAGGTTAGGTTAGGTTAGGTTAGGTTAGGTTAGGTTAGGTTAGGTTAGGTTAGGTTAGGTTAGGTTAGGTTAGGTTAGGTTAGGTTGGGGTGCTAGGCCGGACAACCTCCTCGTGGTGCACCCTGGGCACCGCCGACCACCTCTTCAGTTTCCCTGTTGAGGTGGTCGACGGTGGCGAATAGTCTGGCAGAGGGAGTCGCGTTTTGTCTGCTCCTGGCACTCTCCGACTTTCGGAGAGGGTCGGGGGCAGACCGGCGACGGGGGGGTAAGGGGTTTCGGGGGGGTAAAGGTGATGGATGAATGGTGAGAGCGTGATGTATGTAAGAGGAGAGGGTGCAATGTCCGCGAAGAATGGTGCTGCGGCCTGCCCAATGCAGGGGGTCTAGCGTGCCTGAATGCTGAAAGGCGGGGGGGCGAAGCCCCGTCACTAGCGCTGGGGGGAGGGGATATAGGGACCACACCCTTAAAAAGGAAACAACAAAAATGCAGGCGAATCAGGTAAACATATTACCCCAGGGCGGTACCGACCATGTCGGAGAATCCGCCACACGACCTCAGGGTCGTGTTCAAAGCTCCCATCGTATTCTGGGGGGGAGCAACGATCGCCTCGCGTCTTCGGACGCTGAATTCTCCGGTGCTATGGAGCCGCGAGTACTCATCTCTCGCGACTCCATAGCTACCGGCTCTTTAATACTGGGCTGCTCAGTAACATCGGAGGCAGCGGCCCGGCAAAAACGACAACGGGGAGGGTCGTGCGGCTCGATGTCATCCTCAAATGGGGAGGACGTGGAGCCGCCGCCCAAGGTGGCAACGGCGGGGAGAGGCCGCCCCGTAAATATGGGGTCCCCGTCGATAAGAGGCCGCCCTCAATCGGCAGGGCCAACAAGTGCGCGGGATGGGAGGGGACGCTATATGAAGCGCCCGGATACTCCACCGCTGTCAAAGAAGAGGGTACCAGTTGCTGCCGCCGGGCGCGAAACGCTCGAACCTCGCGCAGAGGCGGCGATAGTCGCCACATCCGATATGGCGAGAGCGGCGAAAGCCAGGACAGGGATCTTGGTCTCATCCAAGGGCCCCAACGCCAAGGAGCTTCAGGAGCTGGTGGAACGGGAGCTAGACGTGGTGCTCGAGGTGGCAAAGAAGTCCAGCCATCTGAAGGGTACCTTCCAGAAGGCCCTAAAAGAATCTGCGGCGTCTATCCAGGCGGCGACTGAGACCCTTAGCTCGAGAACAGTCGTGGAGGAGACTGCACGCTTGCAGGCTGCGAATACGCGCCTGCAATCTGAGGTGGCAACACTCCGCGAAGAACTTGCCGAGGTCCGAAGGACCTTATCGCGTACGGATACAGCCGTACCTCACACGCCGACCGCTCCACAGGGTCCGGAGGGGGGATGGGAAGAGGTAGTTCGCGTCATCATGCTCCAGGTAGGGAGTATGATGAACGCACGATTTGAGTCCCTAGAGGATAGGCTCCTCCCCGAAAAGCGGGTGAGGCCACCCCTCGCGTCGGACATACGGGCGACGCTGCCAACCTCGACGCCCCAAGTCCCGGGCCCATCAGCAGCACAACCGCGGGTCCCAGAGAAGGTCAAAAAGGCCAAAAAGCCCAAACGGCCCAGGGGAAAGCAGGCACCTTTACTACCACCTCCGGTGCCTGAAGTAACCCCAGTGCCGACACCTCGGCCGCAAGCAGTCGCTCCTGCGGCCGCCGCATCCCCGGCGGCTGAGACCTGGGCCGTGGTCACCGCCAGAAAGGCAAAAGCCAAGCCCAGAGTGCCCACCGGGGGCCCGATGCAGACTCCTCGGACTGCACGTCACCCTCCACCCAGCGAGAGGCGGGGAAATAAGGGAAAGAGGAAGCCGCCCAAACCTCCGAAGTCCGCCGCGATCGCAGTGACGATCCCCGAGGGCGCAACCGCCACTTATGCCGAGGTGATGGCCGCTGCTAAAAGCAGAATCCGTCTGTCGGATCTCGGCATCGACACGGTAGGCCAGAAGAGAGCCGTGACTGGTGGGCTCCTGCTCGAGGTCAGCGGACCCGATAACGGGGACAAGGCGGATCGGCTGGCAGCGCAGATGCGCGAGGTCCTGGCCGAATACGGCGTCCGCATCAGTCGCCCCACCAAGACCGGAGAGATGAGAGTCACTGGGCTGGACGATGCGGTCACCCCCGAGGAAGTTGTGGTGGCCATTGCGGAGGCAGGTGGATGCCGTGCGGACGAGGTCAAAGTCGGCGACGTCCGTCGAGGAGGCACCTCATTTGGGACAGCGTGGATCCGTGTCCCTTTGGAGGCCATGCGCAAACTGGCCGTCGCCAAGACTATCCGCATCGGCTGGGCGCTGGCGAAGGTTGAGGCGCTAGAGGCACGACCTCTAAGGTGTTTCCGGTGCCTTGAAAGCGGGCACGTGGGTAGCAAATGCCCCAACGGGGCCGACAGGAGTGCACGTTGCTACAATTGTGGTGAGCCTGGACACGTGGCCCGCAATTGCGTCGCGCAAGTCCCAAGGTGCCCGTTGTGCGCTGACAAGGGCTGTAAGGCGGACCATCGGCTGGGTACCAAGAAGTGTACCCCACCCAAGAGCAAAGGGAAGGGCAAAGCCCCCCCTGCTTCCACCAACCAGACGGTCACCGCGGCTACTGCCAGCGCAGCGGGTGCAGGCTCGCAGGAGGCAATGGAGGTTCGTTGATGTCTGTACAACCAACGATCCTCCAGGGCAATCTGAACCACTGCCGCAACGCACAGAACCTGCTTTTGCAAACTGTTGCGGAGAGGTCGGTTGCCCTTGCCGTTATGGCGGAGCCCTACAACGTCCCGGACCATCCTCGCTGGTTCGGGGACGACGCCGGCTCAGTAGCGGTGTACTGGGGTGGGGGCGAAGGGGTCCCTCCGTGCTCCCTCCTAGAGAGGGGACAAGGCTTCGTAGCGGTCAAGTGGGGCCCTCTGGCCGTAGTGGGCTGCTACGTCTCTCCCAACAGGTCCCTCGCCGACTACGAGGTGTACCTGGACGGGCTGGCGAACTGCATACGCAGATGCCTACCCCGTCCGCTCATCGTCCTGGGGGACTTTAACGCCCACGCCAGAGCGTGGGGCGGACCTAGGGACGATGCGAAGGGAGAGACGTTGCTGGAATGGGCGGCCGCGTTAGACCTACGGCTCGTGAACAGAGGGTCCGTCAGCACATGCGTGCGGTGGCAGGGGGAGTCGATCGTGGATCTCACATGGGCGACTCCCGCTGCCATGGCCATGTTGTCGGGATGGCGGGTCGCCGAGGAGGTGGTCACTCTCTCTGACCACCGACACATTGTATTCGGTGTGGCCACCCGCCGCCCCAACAACTCTCGTCGCCGAGGAGGCAGTCCCCCGCGTCGTTGGTCTCTCAAGCGGCTAAATCGGGATCTTCTCGAGGCCGCCGCCAACGTCGCAGCGTGGCCGGAAATCGCCCAAGAGGTTCAATCCGATCCGGAGAGGGTGGCAAATTGGTTCCGGGATACCATGACGGTCATCTGCGACGCCGCCATGCCCCGAGCCGGAAACCCGAAACGAGGGCAGGTGTACTGGTGGTCAGCGGAAATCACGCAGCTGCGGGCGGTCTGTCTGCGATGTCGACGCGTGTACACCAGAGCCCGGAGAAGAAGGCGAGCCACAGCCGAGGAGACAGCCAGCGCGTACGTGGCGTACCGAACGGCCACAAAGGCGCTCCAACTCGCCATTGCGGATGCCAAGAGTCGGTCCTGGAGCGAGCTCCTGGAGGGCTTGGACAGGGATCCGTGGGGGCGCCCCTACAAGGTGGTGCTTGGGAAGCTCCGCCCCTGGATGCCCCCGGTAACGGAAACCCTCGAGCCGGAGCTGCTGGAGAGAGTGATCCGTACACTCTTCCCAGCGGCGCCGGCCAGTCCCTCAATCCCCCCGGCACCTTCGGACTACTCCGATGAGTTGGGGGTGACCGAGCAGGAGCTGGACCGAGCCGTTGGCCGCATGCGCGCCAAGAACACCGCACCAGGACCCGACGGTATACCGGGCCGGGCATTGGTAATGGCTCTGGCTGCCCTGGGGGGCGCGTTGAGGCAACTGTTCGACAGCTGCCTCCGTACTGCCACGTTCCCCACGGCCTGGAAGGAGGCAAGGTTGGTCCTTTTGAAGAAGGAAGGCAGAGCTGCGGACTCACCCTCTGCATACCGTCCCATATGTCTGCTGGACGAGACTGGCAAGCTCTTTGAGCGCGTCATCGCCTCTCGTCTCAGCGGGCATCTGTCGCGTGTCGGCCCTGACTTGGCGGATAGCCAGTATGGCTTCCGGCAGGGACGTTCAACGATCGACGCGATCAGTCGCGTCCGATCCCTGTCGGAGCAGGCTGTGTCCCAGGGTGGCGTGGCGTTGGCGATAAGTCTCGACATTGTTAACGCCTTTAATTCCCTGCCCTGGGACGCGATTGGGGGGGCGCTGTCACACCATCGCGTGCCCCCCTACCTGCAAGCCATTATCGTCGGGGGCTACTTGCGCGACAGGTACATTTCGTACATGGGACAGGACGGTGCAGTGCACCGGAGGGAGGTATTGTGCGGTGTTCCGCAGGGCTCCGTGTTGGGGCCCCTTTTATGGAACCTGGCATATGACGCAGTTCTGCGTGTTGAACTCCCTGCCGGCGTAAGTGTCGTCTGCTATGCGGACGACACGTTGGTCATTGCCAGCGGGGAGACCTTCGAAAGGACCACGAGGCTCGCCGAGCTTGGGGTCTCACTGGTCGTTGGCAAGATCCGAGAGTTGGGCCTCCAAATAGCGCCTCATAAGACCGAGGCGCTATGGTTCCACGCACTGCCTAGGAGCAGGGAACCGCCCGAGTCGTGGGTTCGCGTGGGTGACTCGCCGGTCCGGGTGGGGCGGTACATGAAGTACCTGGGCCTTACCTTGGACAGCCGCTGGGGCTTCGAGGAGCATTTCGAGCGCCTAGTCCCCCGGGTCGAGAGGGTAGTGGGTGCTCTGCACAGACTGCTGCCCAACCTTGGGGGTCCAATGGAGGAAGTTCGCCGCCTCTATGCGGGGGTCGTGCGATCCGTGGTGGTCTACGGAGCCCCGGTGTGGGCTCCGCGGTTACGAATCCGACGCTGCAGGACCAAGATCTATAGCCTGCAGCGGAGGATGGCCATCCGAGTCGCGCGAGGATACCGCACGATATCCTTTGAGGCGGCGACGATTCTGGCGCGCTTCCCGCCTTTGGACATCCTGGCGGACATGGACGCGAGGGTCTACGACCGGATCCGCGTAGCCCGCCAGAGGGGCGAGGAGGCACCAGCGCTCGAAGCGATAAGACGGCGGGAGCGGAGACGCGCTTTCGAGGAGTGGCGCGCGCGGCTCTCTGATGAGCGATACGCGCGCAAACGCGTCATCAGCGCTCTCCTGCCGGTCCTCGACACCTGGGTGAGGAGGAAAACGGGGCGAGTCACCTATAGGCTTGCACAGATAATCACTGGACACGGCTGTTTTAGTGATTATCTGTGCAAGATAGGGCGCGAACCAACGGCCAATTGCCACCACTGTGGAGGGGACAATGATTCCGCCCAGCACACGCTAGAGGCGTGTCCCGCGTGGGACGCGGAACGGCGGATACTGGTCCAACGGATCGGACCGGATCTCTCTCTGGGCAGCGTAATTTCGGCAATGCTGTCCGGGGAAGCGGCGTGGGGGGCTGTGACCTCATTCTGTGAGACTGTAATGTCTCTGAAAGAGTCCGCTGAGCGGGATCGGGAGAGAGCCGATCCCGCTCGCCGACGTAGGCGCCGTGTTGCGCCTCGTCGGGGCCTCCCGGCCCTATTGCCCAGGGCATAAAACAACGGGCTACCCACGGGGTCGAGAACGTCCAGGGTGTGGGCCCCGGGCGTTCCATGACGACGACGACCCTGAGGAGGACGGTGGCGGGTGTGGCTCCCCGCCGCCGTGCACTGAGACGGTGCAGGGGAGAGCGAACATCTGCTCCCCCCGGGACGAGCTCCCACTAAGGAGCAAAGGCATATGAGGGGCACCGGCGAAGTTCCGCAAGGAGAACCCGGTGCACCTCCGACGTGCTGAAGGCGGCCACCGGGGAGGTTTTAGTGGGTAAAAATCCCACATACCCCAGGCCTCTCCCACAAGAGACCTGGGGATCTTTTGAAGATTTCCTCCTCGACAACAAAAAAAAAAAAAAAAAAAAAAAAGGTTAGGTTAGGTTAGGTTAGGTTAGGTTAGGTTAGGTTGGGGTGCTGGGCCGGACAACCTCCTCGTGGTGCACCCTGGGCACCGCCGACCACCTCTTCAGTTTCCCTGTTGAGGTGGTCGACGGTGGCGAATAGTCTGGCAGAGGGAGTCGCGTTTTGTCTGCCTCCTTCACTCTCCTCGGAGGGGGTCGGGGGCAGACCGGCGACGGGGTGGTAAGGCGTCCCTCGCGCCGTTCTCTTTCCTCTCTGCTTACAGAGAGGACTGTAGCGCGGCGCGGGCGACGCCGGGGTGGGGGGTAAAGGAGATGGATGTATGTGTGTATGCTCTCTCCAAAGGTGATGGATGGAACGCGAAAGCGTGAGGTATGAGTGGAAGTCTCCGAGAGGAGACGGTATGATTCGTGCGGTGTAGTGCCAGGTGCACGCGGCTTTTGCCGCCGCCGGACGATCCCGTTATCCCACCGGAGGTGTCGTGGTATCACGTCTCGCGGCCGATGATGGTGGGACCGGGGGCCTGGCCTTAATTGGCTGGGCTGCGTGGTCGGAATCCACAATAAAAATGACCAATCCGCCCCTGAGAGGGCGAGGAGGTGCTGGCGGGAGGCCAGCAGTAAGAGGTAGGAGCCCAGGGAACCGGCCGACACCCTGGTGTACGTAGGCTTGTCCGGGTGCAGGGGGCACCACCCGGATTGACCCACACTTCCCCCACACTCGTGGGAACTAATATGGATAAAAACAAACAAAAAACGACGGATACGCATTCAAATGACGACAATGGCAATGACAACGGACATGAACAGCCCTCTGGATCGGGAACGTTGAGAGGCAGAAATCGCGGAGACTCAGTGGAGTCCGCGACCACAAAGTGGAGCAGGCGGCTTGCCGCGAAATTGATAAGGGCTGGGAGTACGGAGTCGGTGATGTTCGACACCGACGACTCCGCATTCTCGAGGCCACAAAGCGGGATGTCCGAGGAAGGGGTCCGGAAACGGCCCCGTCACTACGACTCGGACGACTGCTCGACAATGAGTCCCACGTCGGATGATGGGACTCGCCCAGTTCAGAAGGCCCCCAAGGCGGCCAGCGGCCGCGGCCGCACTGCTGGCCCAGTCAGGGACCGTAAGGGGCGTTTTACCAAGCGGACGGAATCGCCAGGGGGCGTTAGGTCGCACTCGGGTGGCAGGAGCGGCGCTCGCTCTGCCTCCCTGCAGAGCACCGAGGCCCCCCAGCGAGAAAGAGGGAGACCCCCCACCACGGGGGAGTACGTCGGCATGGCGAAAGCCAAGGCCAAGCTCGCCGCTGCCCAAAGGGCGGCCCTAGCGGTGCAGGCGGAGGCGGAGGCAGCGGAAGCTGCCCGCGAGGCCTCCCGCCAGCGACCAATCCGACCACCACCGGAGAATATCGAGGGCCAAACCGTCGGAGAGCTGAGGGGCCATGTGTTCCGGGAGCTCGACGTCATCAGAGACGTTGCCGTGAAGTCCGGCAACCTGAAGGGCACCTGTATAAGGGCCCTGAAGGACGCCGCCGCGGCTATAAAAGCCGCTGTAGAGGAGCTCAGCCGGTCCACGATATCGACTGAGATCCAAAAGCTGTCGGCGGACAACGCCCGCCTTAAAGCGCAGTTGGAAGAGGCCGAGGCGGACCTAGTTGATCTGCGATACGACATGCGCAAGGCCGAGGAGGCGCGCGCAATCGTCCCCCCACCGCCCCCAAGTGCTCTGGATGAGCAGGAGTTGCTTAAGCGCTCCATCATTGAGGCGGTGGGGACAGTGGTGGATGCCCGGCTAGCGGCAATAGAGGACCGGCTGCTGCCGGAGGTGCGCATGCGCCCGCCGCTGGCCTCGGCCCCAAGGCGGAGCTCTATAAGAGAGCCCGCTGCTCCCGCAGCCCCTGAGGACCCAGCACCCCTCTCGTCCGTGGTCCCGCATGAGAGAGGGAGGCCCAAGGGGAAGGCAAAGCGGAAGACGCGGAAGGCCACCCCAGCGGCCGTTGCTCCGCCGGAGCCGCAACCGGCCGGGAGGCCAGAGGAGGCATGGACCACGGTCGCGAGGCGGAAAGCCAAGCCTGCCGCCGGTCCCGCACAGACTGCCAAACCGGCAAAGCGGAAGAAGAGGAAGCCGCGCAAGCGGCAGCTGAAACCCCCTCAATCCTCGGCGATAGCCCTAAGGCTAAAGCCAGAGGCCACAGCACGGGGGGTCACCTACGAGGGCTTGCTCCTCAAGGCGAGGAGCAAGATAAACATCGACGAAATGGGCATCTCGGGCATCTCCTTCAGGACGGCCGTGACGGGAGCTCGGCTCCTGGAGATCCCGGGGGCCGAAAGCGGAGAGAAGGCGGACCTCTTAGCCGCTAAAATGCAGCAGGTCATGGGGGAGACCGATGTCGTGGTGTCCAGGCCCGAGAAGTGCGCAGATTTGCGCATATCGGGCCTGGACGACTCGGTCGTCGCTTCTGAGGTGGCGGAGGCGGTTGCCAAGGTGGGTGAGTGCCTGCCGTCCGCAATAAAGGTGGGGGAGATCCGTCGGGGCAGGTCCAGCTTGGGCACCGCCCTGATAAGATGTCCCGTCCGGGCTGCGGCCAAGGTGGCTGGGGCTGACCGAATTCAGGTCGGATGGTCTTCCGTCCGAGCCAAACTGCTGCCGGCCAGACCTCTGCGGTGCTTCCGGTGCCTCGAATTGGGGCACGTACGGGAGCGGTGTACCGCAGAGGTCGACAGGGGGGACGCCTGCTACCGATGCGGGCAGTCGGGCCACAAGAGTGAGGGATGTTCCGCCGCGCTTCACTGCATAGTGTGCGCGGCGTCGAGCAGGCCCGCTGCCCATAAGCTCGGTAGCTCCGCCTGCGCTACGGCGCCGGCCAGAAGGCGGAAGGCGAAGGCCGCTGCTGGGGCCAAAGCCTTGGCGAAGCCTGTCCGCCCCGCGGCTCCTACAGCTGCAGCAGCAGGGGACGAGATGGTCACCTAGGTGACTGTCTTGACTCCTGAGCCCAAGACGGCAGGCACGGGGGTGCCTGTCGTCCGTTCAGGGGCTCGTGAGGGGGCGCTGTGTTACGTGTGTCAACACAGCGCCACTCGGCCGGGCTGGGTGGCCCACCACCCAGAGCGGAGGCCTGTAAAGGCCAAGCCGTTCGGGGATGCGGATGCTCATTGCGTTACCGGGTCCCCGAATCACGCGGCACAGAGGACACACCGTTGGTTTTTAGTGGGTATACCATGCGCCTTCGCGGTGCGGGGACTCCCACATACCCCTCATGCCTCCCCCGAGGCGGAGGGGATCCATAAAGGATTTTCCAACGAAAAAAAAAAAAAAAAAAAAAAAAAAAAAAAAAAAAAAAAAAAAAGGTTAGGTTAGGTTGGGGGTGCGTGCTGGACAACCTCCTCGTGGTGCACCCTGGGCACCGCCGACCACCTCTTCAGTTTCCCTGTTGAGGTGGTCGACGGTGGCGAATAGTCTGGCATGGGGAGTCGTGTTTTGTCTGCCTCTGGCACTCTCTTCGGAGGGGGTCGGGGGCAGACCGGCGACGGGGTGGTAAGGCGTCGCTCGCGCCGTTCTCTTTCCTCTCTGCTTACAGAGAGGACTGTAGCGCGGCGCGGGTGACGCCGGGGTGGGGGGTAAAGGAGATGGATGTATGTGTGTATGCTTTCTCCAAAGGTGATGGATGAACCGCGTAAGCGTGATGTATGTATGGAAGGCTCCGAAAGGAGACGGTGTGTTTCGCGCGGCGCGTTTGCCAAGTGCACTCGGCTTTGCCGACGTCGGGCGATCCCGTTATTCTGTTTGGGTGTCGTGGACATGTCTCACGGCCCACTCAGAACCGGGGGTCCTGCCTTAACCGGCCGGACCGAGAGGAGTAAACCTCACTAAAAAATCCGTGGATCTCGGCGCTGCGGTCCGTGGCGCCGGGTGCTCGTAAGAGCGGCTGGAACGGACACCAGCCCTTAGCGGTCCCCCCCTGGGTACTTCCCGCCCCCCAGGCGTATAAAGGGTTACCGGGATACAGGGGTCTCTGTCCCGGTGGACCCCCACTTCCCCCATAATCGTGGGACTTAATATGGCATGTAACAAAATAAAAATGATGAAACAAAACAAAAAGATTGACCTTGGCTCGAACAATGGACTCGAACAACATAGCGGACTGGATAAAATGGTTGGTGCGGAACGCAGTGCAACTGCAAGGGTGGTGGTAGAGCGGCTTCAGGCTGCTCCCAAGGAGAAGGCGACTGGCGCAGTACGCAGCGAAGGGGGGAAAGCTGCGTCTGCGACAAATGAGGAGGCGTGGGCAAGGGCCGAGCTTGCGGGGACGCTGCTGCAGTGCAGCGAAGACGACCTCTCGAGGCCGCAAAGTCGGGTGTCGGATGCTGGTTCTGTCCAGAAACGGCCCCGACACGGCCCTGATGAGGACTCGAGCTCGGGTGGTGCCTCCAGCGATGAGAACCGCCCGGCTCCAAAGGCGCCGAAAGTGCAGGACTCTGGCCCTGCTAGAGATAGGAAGGGTCGCTTTCAAAAGCAGAGCGGCGCCCAGGGGAAGCCGACCTTAAAAGGTGCACCGGTGGACACTGGTACCCGAAAGCGCTCCGAAACGCCAGTGCTTGTGCGGGAGGATGAGGTCTCGCTGGACCAGATGAAGGAGATGGCGGGCGAATGGTTTGCCCAGATTTCTTATGTGGCGGAGAAGGCGCAAGCTCTGAAGTTGTCGCACACTGTGCGGCTGGAGGATGCGATCGAAGGCCTCGGCGATATAGTCTTCCACTTGAGCCAGAGGGCGGCCGCTGCCGCAGAGGTGAAGAAGCTGGCGGTGGAGAATGCCGGCCTAAGGGCGGAACTAGCCCACCTTCGTGGCGAGCTGGCTACGCTCCAGACGGAGGTCCGGAGCGCTAAAATCCCGGACGAGACGAGAACCCCACCGCCTCCAAGTGCTCCCTTTGAGCCGGAGACGTTGAAACGCTCCATCATAGAGGCGGTGGGGACAATGGTTAACGCCCGGCTGGAGGCGTTGGAAGAACGACTCCTGCCTGCGAGGAATGTCCGCCCACCCCTGGCCTCGACTTCCAAGGCCCAGCCGGTGGCTGCGTCAAGGAGATGCTCCACTGCGGAGTCAGCTGCTCCGGCAGCATCTGAGGACCCTGGGCCTCCCCCTCCCACCATCCCGCGTGGGGGAGGAAAGTCCAAGGCCAAAGGGGGGAAAAAGCAGAGAGCGGCTCCCGCTACTGGCTCTGCCCCACCGGCTGCCGGTGTAGAGAGTACAACGGAGGGTTGGACGACCGTGACCCGGAGTAAGGCGAAGTCCCGTAGTGGCCCCGCTGAAGCGGTGCAGGCTACAAAGCCTAAACCGCCGCGGAAGCGGAAGCGGAACCTACGACCCCCTAACACTACGGCGGTGGTGCTCAAACTGCAGCCGGAAGCCATTGCCAAGGGGGTCTCATACGAGGATGTGCTGCGCAGGGCCAAAGGCCAGATCCACCTGGAGGAGATGGGCATCCCAGCCCTCAACTTTAAGACGGCCATGACGGGGGCGCGAATTCTCGTGCTCCCGGGGGCCTCTAGTAGCGGGAAGGCCGACTTATTGGCGGAGAAAATGCGGGCCGCCCTCGGGGCGGATAACGTCGTGGTGTCCAGGCCCGAGAAATGCGCAGACCTGCGCATCTCGGGCCTGGATGACTCGGTGGCTGTGGCGGAAGTGGCGGAGGCGATCGCCAAGACTGGCGAATGCCCGCCTGCCGCCGTTAAGATGGGAATAATCCGGCGGGATAGATCCGGCCTAGGCACTGTTCTGGCCAGTTGCCCGGTAGGGCCCGCTGGGAAAATCGCCGGAGCTGGTCGATTGCAGGTGGGCTGGTCTTTGGGCCGGGCCACCTTGTTGCCGATTCGGCCTTTGCGGTGCTTCCGTTGTCTAGAGGCAGGACATGTACGGGAGCAGTGTACCGCAGAGGCCGACCGCAGTAGTGCGTGTTTCCGTTGTGGGCAGCTAGGGCACAAATCGGAGGGATGCTCCGCCGCGCCGCACTGCTTAGTGTGCGCGGCGTCGAGCAAGCCCGCTGCCCACAAACTCGGAGGTCCGGCCTGTGCTCCCGCGCCGGCCAAGGGAAGGAGGGCGAAGGGCACTGCTGGGACTACGGTCCCTGCGAAGCCTCCACGCCCCGCGGCCACCAAGGCTGCAGCAACACGCGATGACGAGATGGCCACTTCTTAGTGACCACCGCGTCTCGCGAGCCCTAAGACGGCAGGCACGGGGGTGCCTGTCGTCCGTTTCAGGGGCTCGTGAGGGGGCGCTGTGTTACGTGTGTCAACACAGCGCCACTCGGCGGAACTGGGTGGCCTTCACCACCCAGAGCGGAGGCCTGCAAAGGCCAAGCCGCTCGGGGATGCGGATGCTTATCGCGCTACCGGGTCCCCGAATCATGCGGCACAGAGGACACACCGTTGGTTTTTAGTGGGTATACCATTTGGGAGTCCCACATACCCCTCCCGCCTCCCCCGAGGCGGAGGGGATCCATAAAGGATTTTCCAACGTAAAAAAAAAAAAAAAAAAAAAAGGTTAGGTTAGGTTGGGGTGCTAGGTCGGACAACCTCCTCGTGGTGCACCCTGGGCACCGCCGACCACCTCTTCAGTTTCCCTGTTGAGGTGGTCGACGGTGGCGAATAGTCTGGCAGAGGGAGTCGCTCGCGCCGTGCTTGGTACCTCTCTGTTATCAGAGAGGACCGTAGCGTGGCGTGGGGTGACTGGGGGTGGGAGGGCGGCGACGCCATTTTGGGGGTGGCGATAGGGCCCGTGGTGGGCTGCTGTTGGCGGAGGGCCTTAACCCGAGCCCCCTTCCCCCGGAGGGGGCTCGCAGCAGTGTCGGGGTTGAAGCCTTTTGGCATCCCCCGACTTTCCCGCCTGGGCCTGGTCGCCCAGCCTGATGGCTGAGCGGGAGTGCGGGTGGAGCACTGCGTGAGGCAGCGGAGCTCCCCGCGGAGCCTCTGGTGGCAGGCATGGGGGTGCCTGCCATTACAGCTTGGGCTCGAGAGGGGGCGCTGTGTTACGTGTGTCAACACAGCGCCTGAGGTCGGAGTGGCGCGTCCTTTGGATGCGCCCCCAGTGAGGGGGCCTTACCAGGCCAAGTCGCGCCGGGTTGCGGTTGCTTATAGCATTCCCGGGACCCGGCACATGCGACCAAGAGGATACACCGTTGGTTTTTAGTGGGTATACCATGCGCCTTCGTGGTGCGGGGACTCCCACATACCCCTCTCGACTCCCCCGAGTCGGGAGGGGACCCATAAAGGGTTTTCCAACGTAAAAAAAAAAAAAAAAAAAAAAAAAAAAAAAAAAAAAAAAAAAAAAAAAAAAAAAAAAAAAGGTTAGGTTAGGTTAGGTTAGGTTTGAGGCGGTTTTGAGGCGGCGACGATCCTAGCGCGCTTCCCACCCTTGGACATATTGGCGGACATGGACGCGAGGGTCTATGACCGGATCCGCGAAGTCCGCCAGAGAGGTGAGGAGGCGCCAGCGCTCGAAGGCATACGCAGGCGGGAACGGAGGCGCGCGTTCGCGGAGTGGCGCGCGCGGCTCTCCGATGAGCGATACGCGCGCAAACGCGTCGTCAACGCTCTCCTGCCCGTCCTCGAAGCCTGGGTGAGGAGGAAGACGGGGCGAGTCACCTTCAGGCTTGCACAGATCATCACTGGACACGGCTGTTTCAGTGATTATCTGTGCAAGATAGGACGCGAAGCGACGACCAATTGCCACCACTGTGGAGGAGACCAGGATTCCGCCCAGCACACGCTCGAGGCGTGTCCCGCGTGGGACGCGGAGCGGCGGATCCTGGTCCGCCGGATCGGATCGGACCTCTCCCTGGGCAGCGTAGTATCGGCTATGCTGTCCGGGGAAGCGGCGTGGGGGGCTGTGACCTCCTTCTGCGAGACAGTCATGTCCCAGAAGGAGTCCGCCGAGCGGGATCGGGAGAGAGCCGATCCCGCTCGCCGACGTAGGCGCCGTGCTGCGCCACGTCGGGGCCCCCCGGCCCTGATGCCCAGGGCCCAAAACAACGGGCTACCCTCGGGGTCGAGAACGTCCAGGGTGTGGGCCCCGGACGTTCCCTGACGACGACGACCCTGAGGAGGACGGCGGCGGGCGTGGCTCCCCGCCGCCGTGCACTGCGAGGGTGCAGGGGGAGCGACCATCTGCTCCCCCGGGGCGAGCTCCCGCGAGGGAGCGCGGCACATGAGGGGCACCGGCGAGTTCTTCGGGAGGGCCCGGAGTCCCTCTGACGTGCTGAAGGCGGCTACCGGGGAGGTTTTAGTGGGTAAGAATCCCACATACCCCAGGCCTTTCCCACAAGAGGCCTGGGAATCTTTGGAAGATTTCCTCCTCGTGAAAAAAAAAAAAAAAAAAAAAAAAAGGTTTGAGGCGGTGGGGAACATGGTGAACGCCCGCCTAGAGGCGTTGGAAGATAGGCTGTTGCCAGAGGTGCGCCTTCGCCCACCGCTGGCCTCGTCTTCTCGGGCGTTAGCGGCGGATATCCCGCCGGCTAGAGTTAGCCCTGTGTTGGAGCTGGAGGATCATCCGGCGCCCGTCGACCTTGGCCCTCCCCCTCCCACTTCACGTGAGGGAGGGACGACCAAGTCTAAGGGGAAGGGAAAGGGCAAAAAGCGGGCTCCTGCGGCCGACCCCGCTCCGCCAGCAGCGACAGCTGCAGAGAGGCCAGCGGAGAGCTGGAATGTTGTGACCCGGCGTAAGCCAAAGTCCAGACCCGGCCCCGCACCGGCTGCGCAGGCACCTAAGCCCCGGCAGCCGAAGAAGCCGAAAAAACCGAAGCTGAGGCCCCCTCGCTCATCGGCAGTAGCCTTAAAGCTGCAGCCGCAAGCTATAGAGCGGGGGGTCACATTTGAGAAATTGTTCCGCGATGCCAGGAGCAAAATGGACCTCGAGGGCATGGGCATACCGGCCATCTCGTTCAGAGTGGCCGTTACCGGGGCAAGGCTTCTGGAGCTCCAGGGGGCCGACAGCGGAGTCAAAGCGGACCTCCTTGCTGCAAAAGTACTGCAGGTGATGGGGGCAGATAACGTCGTGGTGTCCAGGCCCGAGAAATGCGCAGATCTGCGCATCTCGGGTCTGGACGACTCGGTTGTAGCGGCGGAAGTAGCGGAGGCGGTCGCCAAGGTCGGCGAATGTCTGCCCTCCGCCATTAAGGTGGGAGAGATCCGGCGAGACCGGTCGGGGTTGGGCACTGCCCTAATAAGGTGTCCTGTGGGTGCTGCTGGCAAGGTGGCAGGGGCTGACCGCCTACTTATTGGGTGGTCATCAGTCCGGGCCAAATTGCTTCCGGCTCGGCCTCTGCGGTGTTACCGGTGCCTGGAGCTTGGGCACGTCCGGGAACAATGCACCGCGGAGGTCGACAGAGGTGACGCCTGCTTCCGCTGTGGGCAAACGGGCCATAAAAGTGAGGGGTGCTCCGCCGCGCTACACTGCATAGTGTGCGCGGCGTCGAATAGGCCCGCTGCCCATAAGCTGGGAGGCGCTGCCTGCGCTCGCGCGCCGGCCAGAAGGCGGAAGGGGAAGGGCGCTGCTGGGGCCAAAGCCCCGGCCAAGCCTGCCCGCCCCGCGGCTACCAAGGCCGCGGCTGCTGGAGATGCGATGGTCACTTCCTAGTGACCATCGCGACTCCTGAGCCCTAAGACGGCAGGCACGAGGGTGCCTGCTGTCCGTTCAGGGGCTCGTGAGGGGGCGCTGTGTTTCCTGTACCAACACAGCGCCACCCGGCCGGACTGGGTGGCCTTTTACACCACCCAGAGAGGAGGCCTGCAAAGGCTGAGCCGCGTCGGGGATGTGGAAGTATTATATCATGCACCCGGGTCCCCGACACACAGCGGCACCAGAGGGTACAGAGAGGGGTTTTAGTGGGTAGTCCGGGCTTCACCCGGTAGTCCCACATACCCACCTGGGCCCCCCCGGGCTCGGGTGGGATGCGTAAACGCATTTCCCCTCTTAAAAAAAAAAAAAAAAAAAAAAAAAAAAAAAAGGTTAGGTTAGGTTAGGTTAGGTTAGGTTAGGTTAGGTTAGGTTAGGTTAGGTTCGGGCGTTAGCGGCGGATATCCCGCCGGCTAGAGTAAGCCCCGTAGTGGAGCTGGAGGATTTTCCGGCGCCCATCGACCTTGGTCCCCCCCCTCCTACTTCACGTGAGGGAGGGACGACCAAATCTAAGGGGAAGGGAAAGGGTAAGGGGCGGGCTGTTATGCCAAACCCCGCTCCGTCAGTAACGACAGCGGAAGAGAGGCCAGCAGAGGCCTGGTCTACAGTGACCCGCCGCAAGGCGAAACCAAGAGCGGATCCGGCAGTGGCTGCCCAGGCTCCACGGCCCAGGCAGGCGAAGCCTAAGCCGAAACAGAAGAAGCCGAAGGAGCCGAAGCTGAGGCCCCCCCGCTCATCGGCAGTAGCTATAAAGCTACAGCCGACCGCCCAGGAGCAGGGGGTCACATATGAGGGGCTGTTTAGAAAGGCCAGAGGCCTAGTTAAGCCAGAGGAGCTCGGCATAGCGGCCATCACTTTTAGGGTGGCTGCAACGGGGGCTCGTCTACTCGAGATCCCTGGGGCCAACACTGGGGAGCAAGCCAATCTCCTGGCTGCCAGACTGCAAGAGGTGCTAGGCAGTGATAACGTCGTGGTGTCCAGGCCCGAAAAGTGCGCAGATCTGCGCATTTCGGGCCTGGACGACTCGGTCGTAGCGGCGGAAGTGGTGGAAGCGGTGGCCAAGGTTGGCGAATGCCTGCCTTCCGCCATTAAGGTGGGAGAGATCCGGCGAGACCGGTCGGGGTTGGGCACTGCCCTTATAAGGTGTCCTGTGGGTGCTGCTGGCAAGGTGGCAGGGGCTGACCGCCTACTTATTGGGTGGTCATCAGTCCGGGCCAAATTGCTTCCGGCTCGGCCTCTGCGGTGTTACCGGTGCCTGGAGCTTGGGCACGTCCGGGAACAATGCACCGCGGAGGTCGACAGAGGTGACGCCTGCTTCCGCTGTGGGCAAACGGGCCATAAAAGTGAGGGATGCTCCGCCGCGCTACACTGCATAGTGTGCGCGGCGTCGAATAGGCCCGCCGCCCATAAGCTGGGAGGCGCTGCCTGCGCTCGTGCGCCGGCCAGAAGGCGGAAGGGGAAGGGCGCCACTGGGGCTAAAGCCCCGGCGAAGCCTGCCCGCCCTGCGGCTGCCAAAGCTGCTGCAGCAGGAGATGCGATGGTCACTTCCTAGTGACCATCGCGACTCCTGAGCCCTAAGACGGCAGGCACGGGGGTGCCTGTCGTCCGTTTAGGGGCTCGTGAGGGGGCGCTGTGTTTCCTGTACCAACACAGCGCCACCCGGCCGGACTGGGTGGCCTTTTACACCACCCAGAGAGGAGGCCTGTAAAGGCTGAGCCGCGTCGGGGATGTGGAAGTATTGTCATGCACCCGGGTCCCCGACACACAGCGGCACCAGAGGGTACAGAGAGGGGTTTTAGTGGGTAGTCCGGGCTTCACCCGGTAGTCCCACATACCCACCTGGGCCCCCCCGGGCTCGGGTGGGATGCGTAAACGCATTTCCCCTCTTAAAAAAAAAAAAAAAAAAAAAAAGGTTAGGTTAGGTTAGGTTAGGTTAGGTTAGGTTAGGTTAGGTTAGGTTAGGTTAGGTTAGGTTAGGTTAGGTTAGGTTAGGTTAGGTTAGGTTAGGTTAGGTTCTGACGTGCTGAAGGCGGCCACCGGGGAGGTTTTAGTGGGTAAGAATCCCACATACCCCAGGCCTTTCACACAAGAGGCCTGGGAATCTTTGGAAGATTTCCTCCTCGTGAAAAAAAAAAAAAAAAAAAAAAAAAAAAAGGTTAGGTTAGGTTAGGTTAGGTTAGGTTAGGTTAGGTTAGGTTAGGTTAGGTTAGGTTAGGTTAGGTTAGGTTAGGTTAGGTTAGGTTAGGTTAGGTTAGGTTAGGTTAGGTTAGGTTAGGTTAGGTTAGGTTAGGTTAGGTTAGGTTAGGTTAGGTTAGGTTAGGTTAGGTTAGGTTAGGTTAGGTTAGGTTAGGTTAGGTTAGGTTAGGTTAGGTTAGGTTAGGTTTGGGGTGCTAGGCCGGACAACCTCCTCGTGGTGCACCCTGGGCACCGCCGACCACCTCTTCAGTTTCCCTGTTGAGGTGGTCGACGGTGGCGAATAGTCTGGCATTGGGAGTCGCGTCTTGCCTGCCTCTGGCACTCTCTTCGGAGGGTGTCGGGGGCAGACCGGCGACGGGGGGGTAATGCGTCGCTCGCGCCGCTCTCGGTACCTCTCTGCTTTCAGAGAGGACTGTAGCGCGGCGCGGGCGGCGCAGGGGTTGGGGGGTAAGGGGTTTCGGGGGGTAAAGAGGATGGATGTCTGTGTGTGTGTTTAGGGCAAAGGTGATGGATGAACCACGAAAGCGTGATGTATGTATGGAAGGCTCCGAAAGGAGACGGTGTGTTTCGCGCGGCGCGTTTGCCAAGTGCACTCGGCTCTGCCGACGTCGGGCGATCCCGTTACTCTGTTTGGGTGTCGTGGACATGTCTCACGGCCCACGCAGAACCGGGGGTCCTGCCTTAACCGGCCGGACCGAGAGGAGTAAACCTCAATAAAAAATCCGTGGATCTCGGCGCTGCGGTCCGTGGCGCCGGGTGCTCGCAAGAGCGGCTGGAACGCACACCAGCCCTTAGCGGTCCCCCCCTGGGTACTTCCCGCCCCCCAGGCGTATAAAGGGTTACCGGGATACAGGGGTCTCTGTCCCGGTGGACCCCCACTTCCCCCATTATCGTGGGAACAAATATGAGTAACAAAAAGCAAACAATGACGGATAAAACAAAAAAGACAGACCTTGGCGCGAATAAAGGACCGAAGCTTACTGATTCGGATAAGTTGGATGGTGCGGGATGCAGTGCATACGCGAGAGTGGTGGTAGAGCGGCTTCAGGCTGCTCCCAAGGAGAAGGAGTCTGCGAAAGACAAGGAGGAGGAGATGGAGGCCGCTCGTAGAGCGTGGGCAAGAGCCGAGCTTGCGGGGACATCGCTGTGCAGCGATGACGGCTCGAGGCCAGGTAGTCGGGTGTCTGACGCTGGGTGCGCCCAGAAAAGACCCCGGAACTGCGCGGGCGGGGATAGGGGCGAAAGTGGCTCCTCTTGCGACGATGACCTACCGGCATCGAAGGCCCCAAAGGTGCGGGACGGGAAGAGCGGCCGTGGTCGCTCCTCCCCTGGCCCAGTCAGGGACAGGAAGGGTCGCTTCAAGAAGCGACTCATTACAAAGAAGGACGTGGGCCTGACTAAAGCCAGGGCTAAGGAGGTTGCCGCAGAGCTGGGCCGACCTGTGACCTCAGCCGAAGAGGAACCCTCGCCGCTGGAGATGAGGGAGGAGGCATACAGCTGGCTGCACGAGGTGAACAACATTGCGGATGAGTCGCTCCTCTTGGAGCCTTTGCTCGTTGCACGGCTGGAGGAGTCGACCAGGGCCATCGGCGATGTGGTGTACGAGCTGAGCCAAAAGGTGATGGACTCGACGGCCGCACTGAGGAAAGCGGCCAAGAAGAATCTCGGCCTAAAGGCGGAACTAGGCGAACTCCGTCGTGAGATGGAAGCGCTTCGGATTGAGGTCCGGAGTGCGCAGAACCCGGGTGAGACGTGTGCCCCCCCGCCTCCAATCGCTCCGCTAGAGCTGGAGACGCTTAAGCGCTCCATAATTGAGGCGGTGGGGACGATGGTCAACGCCCGCCTAGAGGCGTTGGAGGGAAGGCTCTTGCCGGAGGTGCGCCTGCGTCCGCCGCTGGCCGCAACTTCCAGGGCCTCGTTGGGAGATGCCCCCCTGGCTAGAGATAGCCCCGTGGCGCAGCTGGAGAACCCCCCGGCGCCCGTCGACACTGGCCCTTCCAAGGCCAAAAAGGGGAAAAATAAGCGGATCGCTCCGGCCAACCCCGCTCTACCAGCTCCGGCTGGAGAGACGTCAGCGGGGAGCTGGACGATTGTGACTCGGCGGAAGGCCAAGCCCGGCCCCGGCCCCGCTCCGGCTGTACAGGCTGCAAAGCCAAAAAGGCCTAGGGAGCCGAGACTGAGACCCCCTCGCACGTCGGCTGTAGCACTTAAGCTGCAGCCGGACGCGGCGGCCAAGGGGGTAACATATGAGAGTCTGTTCCTCAAAGCCAGAGGGCAGTTCAACCTGACGGATCTCGGCATCCCAGCCGTGACGTTCAGGACGGCTGTAACCGGGGCTCGATTGCTAGAGCTCCCGGGGGTCGACAGTAGCGCAAAGGCCGACCTCCTCGCGGCAAAAATGCGAGAGGTTCTGGGCGCTGAGGACGTCGTGGTGTCCAGGCCCGAGAAGTGCGCTGATCTGCGTATCTCGGGCCTGGACGACTCGATCAAAGCGGCGGATATAGCGGAGGCGGTCGCCAAAGCTGGCGAATGCCTGCCCTCCGCCATAAAGGTGGGGGCGATCCGGAGGGACAAATCCGGAGTGGGCACCGTCCTGATAAGGTGTCCCGTCGGTGCGGCCGTCAAGGTGACCGGGGCTGACCGACTTCAGGTTGGGTGGTCCTCGGCCAGGGTCAAATTACTGCCGATGAAACCTCTGCGGTGCTTCCGTTGCCTAGAGGCAGGGCACGTACGGGAGCAGTGCACCGCAGAGGTAGACAGAGGACAGGTTTGCTTCCGATGCGGGCAGCTGGGCCACAAGAGCGAGGGATGCTCCGCCGCGCCGCACTGTATAGTGTGCGCGGCGTCGAGCAGGCCAGCTGCCCATAAGCTCGGAGGCCCGGCCTGCGCTCCTGCGCCGGCCAGAGGTGGAAAGGCGAAGGGCACTGCTGGGTCCAAGGCCCCGGCGAAGCCCGCCTGCCCTGCGGCTACTACAGCCGCACAAGTAGGAGACGCGATGGTCACCCAGTGAACTTCGCGTCTCCTGAGCCCTAAGGCGTCAGGCACGGGAGAGCCTGACGCCCGTTCAGGGGCTCGAGAGGGGGCGCTGTGTTACCTGTACCAACACAGCGCCACTCGGCCGGAGTGGGTGGTCCTTTAGACCACCCAGAGAGGAGGCCTGTTTAAGGCCAGAGCCGTGTCGGGGATGCGAAACTACACTTGATTTCGGGTCCCCGGCACACGCGGCACAGAGGGTACAGCGTTGGAGGTTAGGTTAGGTTGGGGTGCGTGCTGGACAACCTCCTCGTGGTGCACCCTGGGCACCGCCGACCACCTCTTCAGCATCCCTGTCGAGGTGGTCGACGGTGGCGGATAGTCCGGCTAGGGAGTCGCGTTTTGTCTGCTTCTGGCACTCTCTTCGGAGAGGGTTGGGGGCAGACCGGCGACGGGGGGGTATGGGGTTTCGGGGGGGTAAAGGTGATGGATGTATGTGTGATGTATGTGTTTTGGGGATGGGGGGGTAAAGGTGAGGGATGAGTGTGTGTGTATGAAAGGAAGTCCCCGAAAGGGGACGGTATGACTCGCGCGGTGCGTTTGCCAAGCGCACTCGGCTTTTGCCGACGCCGGGCGATCCCGTAATCCCACCTGAGGTGTCGTGGACATGTCTCGCGGCCGATGGTGGGACCGGGGGCCTGGCCTTAACCGGCTGGGCTGCGAGGAGTAAACCTCTATAAAAAATCCGGAGATCCTGGCGTTGCGGTCCGTGACGCCGGGTGCTCGAAAGAGCGGCTGTGACGCAGAACAGCCTTTAGCGGTCCCCCCCTGGGTACTTCCCGCCCCCCAGGCGTATAAAGGGTTACCGGGCTACAGGGGTCTCTGGCTCGGTGGACCTCCTTTCCCCCATACTCGTGGGACTTAATATGGCTTTCAAACTTAAATTTACGACGGACTCGGATAAATCGATTGACCTTGGCGATGATAATGGACCTGATTTGCATAGCAACTCGGCAAAGACGACTGGCGCAAAACGCGTTGACTCGGGGGAGTCCGCGTCTGCTTTTGGACGAGGAGGGGAGCTGATGGCTGCCCTTAAAGAACTAACGAGGACTGGTAGTGTGGCGTCGATGTCGTACGACAGCGACGACGACTCAATACTCTCGCGGCCGGATAGTCGGGTGTCGAACAGCGGTTCGCTCCGGAAGCGACCCCGACGATATGACTCGGAAGATGACTCGGGCGGCTCGGGTGACGAGAACCGCCCCGCTCAAAAAGCCCCGAAAAAGAAGGTGGAGAAGGGCACTTCACAGGCGAGGGACAAAGCTGGCCGTTTCCTCAAGCGCTCTGACGCATCGGGGAGCCAGCCCCAAGGGAGAGATCGGTCGCGCTCGGGCGGCAGGAGTGACGGGAGCCCTGCCGCTCTGAAGAGCACCGACACCCCGAGAGGGAGAGGCCGGCCTCCAACAACCGGCGAATACGTTGGCCTGGCAAAGGCCAAGGCCGAGATGGTCGCCGCAGAGAGGGCGGCGATGGAACTCCAGGCGGAGAAGGAGATGGCGGAGTCGGCGCGCGAGGTGTATGCGCTGCGTCCGATCCGCATGCCGGAAAAGTTTATCGGGGCCTCTACGCCCGAACTAAAGGGTCACGTTCTCCGTAACGTGGCCCTAATCGGTGATGTCGCGGCCAAGTCGACGAACCTTAAGGGTACGTTCGTCAAGACCCTTAAGGACGCGGCCGCGGAAATAAAAGAGGCTGTTGACCTAATGAGCCGGTCCACTATCGCGTCGGAGACGATGAAGCTCTCCGCCGACAATGACCGGCTCCAGACCGAAATTGAGGTGCTCCGCGGTGAGCTAGCTGCGTTGCGGGCTGAAATGCGGCAGCCGCAAAAAACCCCGGTCGAGACAACCCCACCGCCTCCAAGTGCTCCGTTTGAGCCGGAGTCGCTTAAGCGCTCCATCATTGAGGCGGTGGGGAACATGGTGAACGCCCGCCTAGAGGCGTTGGAAGATAGGCTGTTGCCAGAGGTGCGCCTCCGCCCACCGCTGGCCTCGTCTTCTCGGGCGTTAGCGGCGGATATCCCGCCGGCTAGAGTTAGCCCTGTGTTGGAGCTGGAGGATCCTCCGGCGCCCGTCGACCTTGGCCCTCCCCCTCCCACTTCACGTGAGGGAGGGACGACCAAGTCTAAGGGGAAGGGAAAGGGCAAAAAGCGGGCTCCTGCGACCGACCCCGCTCCGCCAGCAGCGACAGCTGCAGAGAGGCCTGCAGAGGCCTGGACGACGGTGACCCGCCGCAAGGCGAAACCTAGAGCGGACCCGGCAGTGGCTGCCCAGGCCCCCAGGCCCAGGCAGGCGAAGCCTAAACCGAGGCCGAAGAAGCCGAAGAAGCCGAAGCTGAGGCCCCCCCGCTCATCGGCAGTAGCTTTAAAGCTGCAGCCGCAAGCCATAGAGCGGGGGGTCACATATGAGAAATTGTTCCGCGATGCCAGGAGCAAGATGGACCTCGAGGGCATGGGCATAACGGGCATCTCGTTCAGAGTGGCCGTTACCGGGGCAAGGCTTCTGGAGCTTCCGGGAGCCGACAGCGGAGATAAAGCGGACCGCCTAGCTGCAAAAGTACTGCAGGTGATGGGGGCAGACAACATCGTGGTGTCCAGGCCCGAGAAATGCGCAGATCTGCGCATCTCGGGTCTGGACGACTCGGTCGTCGCGTCGGAGGTGGCAGAGGCGGTCGCTAAGGTCGCCGAGTGTGCGCCCGCCTCTATAAAAGTGGGGGAGATACGGCGAGGCAAGACTGGGCTGGGCTCTGCCCTGGTCAGGTGCCCGACAAGGGTCGCTGCCAAGGTGGCTGGGGCCGAAAGAATCCTGGTCGGATGGTCCTCCGTCCGCGCCAAGCTGCTGCCGGCCAGACCTCTGCGGTGCTTCCGGTGCCTCGAAGTGGGGCACGTCCGGGAGCAGTGCACCGCGGAGGTCGATAGAGGCAATGTCTGCTTCCGATGCGGGCAGCTGGGCCACAAAAGTGAGGGATGCTCCGCCGCGCCACACTGCATAGTGTGCGCGGCGTCGAATAGGCCAGCTGCCCACAAGCTCGGAGGCTCCGCCTGCGCTCCCGCGCCGGCCAAAAGGCGGAAGGGGAAGGGTGCCACTGGGGCAAAAGCCCCGGCGAAGCCTGCCCGCCCTGCGGCTCCCAGAGCTGCTGCAGCAGGAGAGGCGATGGTCACTTCCTAGTGACCATCGCGACTCCTGAGCCCTAAGACGGCAGGCACGGGGGTGCCTGTCGTCCGTATAGGGGCTCGTGAGGGGGCGCTGTGTTTCCTGTACCAACACAGCGCCACCCGGCCGGATTGGGTGGTCCTTTAGACCACCCAGAGAGGAGGCCTGTTAAGGCCAGAGCCGTGCCGGGGACGTGATCGGAAGCGGCAACGTGAACTCGGGTCCTCGGCACTCGCGGCTAAGAGGGTACAGAGAGGGGTTTTAGTGGGTAGTCCGGGCTTCACCCGGTAGTCCCACATACCCACCTGGGCCCCCCCGGGCTCGGGTGGGATGCGTAAACGCATTTCCCCTCTTAAAAAAAAAAAAAAAGGTTAGGTTAGGTTAGGTTAGGTTAGGTTAGGTTAGGTTAGGTTAGGTTAGGTTAGGTTAGGTTAGGTTAGGTTAGGTTAGGTTAGGTTAGTTAGGTTAGGTTAGGTTAGGTTAGGTTAGGTTAGGTTAGGTTAGGTTAGGTTAGGTTAGGTTAGGTTAGGTTAGGTTAGGTTAGGTTAGGTTAGGTTAGGTTAGGTTAGGTTAGGTTAGGTTAGGTTAGGTTAGGTTAGGTTAGGTTAGGTTAGGTTAGGTTAGGTTAGGTTAGGTTAGGTTAGGTTAGGTTAGGTTAGGTTAGGTTAGGTTAGGTTAGGTTAGGTTAGGTTAGGTTAGGTTAGGTTAGGTTAGGTTAGGTTAGGTTAGGTTAGGTTAGGTTAGGTTAGGTTAGGTTAGGTTAGGTTAGGTTAGGTTAGGTTAGGTTAGTTGGTTAGGTTAGGTTAGGTTAGGTTAGGTTAGGTTAGGTTAGGTTAGGTTAGGTTAGGTTAGGTTAGGTTAGGTTAGGTTAGGTTAGGTTAGGTTTTTTTT
The DNA here is from genome assembly GCA_905147325.1 of Notodonta dromedarius. Taxonomy (NCBI): domain Eukaryota; kingdom Metazoa; phylum Arthropoda; class Insecta; order Lepidoptera; family Notodontidae; genus Notodonta; species Notodonta dromedarius. Next base: position 12,058,212 of record LR990171.1, read on the forward strand.
TTTTTTTTTTTTTTTTTTTTGGGCCCTTTGACTTTTGTCAAAGGGTTAATAATTTTAGTGTTTAGGTACGAGTAGTATAAATATATCGTCACGATTGTATTATGGTTCTTGGTTACGATTTTAATTTCTCCTCTGCTAGTGGATACAGAGAAGATTTGTTTTCAGTTAAGGGTTTTTAGGTACAATTTATTCTTTTTAAGTTGTTTACAATAGTTTTGATGAAAGTTATGAATGATTTTATTGCGATGGGGTTTTTGGCTATGTCGTTGAGTTTAAAGGGGTCTATGTTTAGCATTGAGCATGCGCCTTCGTGATTAAGTCGGGTGTTGTTAAAAATTGGGCAGTGTTTTAGAAGATGTTCAGTATTCTGGGTTATGGTATGGTCGCATGGGCATGTACTGTTAGATGTTATTTTAAAACGATGGAGGTAAGACTTGTGGTAAGCATGGCCGGTGACAATTTGTGTAAGCTCGAAGCTTGTCGGGAAAAGTTTCCTAAATTCGGTGATTTGAACTATGTTGGTGAACCACGCTTTAGTCCTGCTCCTTGGGGACTGTCTTCATATTCCTTTTGCCATTTTTCCATGGTTTCAGATCGTAAGATCTCTTTGAGTGCGATAGAGGGAAGAAGTTGTGGTCGGTGGCCGTTTTTGCCGACGCTGCACTTTTGGCCGCGGCGTCGGCGCATTCGTTGCCCGGGATATTATTGTGGGCTCGCACCCATGCGAATTTTATGGTGGTTGTCCGGTTTGTATTTTGGATTATGTGGTGGATGGAGTTAACAGTTGGGTCTTTATTGTTTGTGTCTTGGATTGCATTGAGTGACGAGAGGCTGTCGGTGAGGATGAAGATTGTATCTGGGATTTGCTCCGTTCTATCCACATCAGGGCTGCCTCGATCGCCCTGAGTTCCGCCATGAAGACGGAGCAGGTTCTGCAGAGTTTTATTTTCTTTTGTTTTATGATGGTGTTGTTGCGGAATGCCACGTAGGCTGCCCCTACATCGCCTGACTCGAGTTTGCTTCCGTCGGTGTAATTTGTATAGGGGTATTTGTTACTATTATGTTAAGTTCATCTATGTTGTTTATTTTGTGGAATATTATTTTGTTGCGATGGGCTGGGTGTAATCTTTGACGGTTGGTTATTGGTTTTATGAGTTGAATGTCTTCGGGTAAATCTGGGGAGAGTCTTGTTTGTTTTATGGTTTCTATTTGGTGGAGCTCTCGTATCAAGAGATGTAGGGGGACGAATTGTGCCAGGGCGATCGAGGCAACGGCGGATACCGTCCTGAATGCGCGGATGGCTCGGATTGCGAATTGTCTTTGGAAACTGGTTAACATTTTGCGAACACTGTAGTATTTGACAGCGTCGCCCCAGACGCTTGCGGCATAAGTTATTATGGGCTGGACTACCTGTTTGTATATGGTTTCTACATTTGCTGGGTGGATGCCCCACGTGGGTTTGACAAATTTGCTTAGGTTTTTAAAGGTTTTTGAAGCTTCCGAATTATGTATTTTACGTGGCTGATGAAACTGAGGCGGTCATCCAGGATGACCCCGAGGAGCTTTATTTCTTTCAATATGGGGACTTTGGTTCTATTGATGAAGAGTTCAGCGGTTTA